>JAHWFP010082308.1:0-14682 GCA_023313725.1 Lithobius niger
ATAATAAAAGTTTGCCAGTACTGAATTTTACCTTAAGTAATTTACAGTATCAAGAATTTATAGGGCTGGGGAGGAGAATTTGTGACTGAGACCCCTTCTGAAGCGTCTTAGATTCATTCCTCTTAGTTCCGTTTAAGTTTCTTGAGGGCGCTGTGAATTTTATGCGGTAATTTCTACTCAAGTTTTCAGCCTGTAAAATTAAACTAAACGAAACTAGCTTGTATTTAATTATTATTTAGTTTAGCTTAGTTTAATTTACTTTACTTACATTTAGGTTGAAAAATGAGCAAATATTACATGATGGAACGCGTGGCGCCCTCTGAATACTCTGATGGAACTAATAGGAATGAATGTAACGCGTTTCAATAGGGACTCTTTTGAGTTACAAATTCTCCTCCCCCAACCCTATAAATTCTTGATAGTATTTATGTAGTGCCGGTTTACGATTTTGGCTGTTGTGCATTTTTTTTTTTTTTTTTTGTGGGCCTTTACTTCACGTCTTTATTTTTCTGTGGGTCTGTTTACTAACCTGGAGACGACGTTTCAATATTCGCACCGATCTCGTTTGTCGTGATTTGGGACGCGAGCTATACGAGACACGCTTCGGACCAACGCGAGCTGAAATGGCGGAATATAGCAAAAGCTTGATTACGCATGCACGGAGCGTTTTGCTATGGAGATTGGATTGCTTCACGGATGAGGGCCACTTTTGTAATGGAGGCATTATATTTTGTTGGGTCTTTTGAGTTGACAAGAAATAGGTGACTGCGACTGGTTCTGGACGTGTAACTTGGTCGCCATTACTCTCCGATAAGGCCTACGCATGCAAAATACACAGGGCCGTTCGCGTGATGTGCCCCTCATAAATATTTTATCAGTTGACATTTTCAACCCTTGTGGCTGTGGGATATTTTGAATAACGTCAGAAGTCTTCGTTTTAAACAGTGAGGCCCAAAGCAAGTTATTTTTGTAAAGAAAAAGGCTATAGAGCGAAAAGATCCGTGCAGTTAAAACTCGGGTGTATGTCGATTTTTAGTGACAAGTGGTGTGGAAGCTGAGCAACGACCTTCTTCATCCTATCTTGGTCATTCGCTGATTGAGTGAGCGAAGTGAGCGAAAATGGGCGTTTGTTTCCCTCCTCCGGGTAATTGCCCCCCTATCCAAATGTAATTGTGCCCTCAGCTGAGGTACGTAGCCCCTCTCCGTCCACCTTACCCCAGATTTTGTGGAATGTCGCTCGCTTTTTTTAGCCAATGGGAAAGGGGTATTTGTTGACTAATCAGCCAATCACAGCCCGCTTATTGTGATCAGCGCTCTGAATGGTTAACCAAGTGGCCGATTAATAACTTAACAATCGCTCTTGTGCATTAGTGGTAAGCAGGAATCACAACTACTTGGCACTACCCGAAACCAGAATCCCATACTTCAACGTACTGAAAAGGCTTATTAATCGGTTATTAACGAATGGAAACTAAATTAAGTATATGAGAAAAGTTTAAGTTAGGTTACTTTTCGGTGGGACGTCGTTGCTATAATGACCTGGCTCTGACTGGTGCTAACTAGTGAAAACATTAACCTTCACCTTTTGCCTGGTGTTTATTCTCTGTCGCTCTTTAGCTTCATCTTCTGTCTTTATCTTAATTGCATAAAATTCAGCCAAAACCTCATTTTACCTGACGTTTATTCTATCCACCCAAAACCAAAGCTGGTAAGAGAAGCGGCCAAGTTTACAAAAAGGGTCGGCCTTTCAAAGTAGTGATATCATTCAACCAGGGAAAGGCCGCCAAGGTTAATCCTATTAGCCAAGTTAATCGCACCTACTAATACTTCGAAGGTTAAATGAAAACTAGAAGATTGCTACTAGCGGTAGCAATCTTCAAGTTTTCATTTAATGTCCAAAGTATTATTTGCTACGATTAACTTGGCTAATAGGATTAACCTTGGCGGCCTTTCCCTGGTTGAATGATATCACTACTTTGAAAGGTTGACCCTTTTTGGAAACTTGGCGGCTTCTCTTACCAGTTTTGGTTTTGGGTGGATATCACGACTTTCATAGGCCTGTGAATATACGAAAAATCCAATGGTGTAATTGTCACCCCTACCTTTATCCTACGTTTATTCTATGTCACTCTTTAGCAGCATCTTCTGTCTTTATCTTAATTGAATAAAATTCAGCCAAACCCTCATTTTACCTGACGTTTATTCTATGTCACTCTTTAGCCGCACCTTTTGTTTTTATCTTAATTGAATAAAATTAGCCAAAACTTTATTTTGCCTGATGTTTATTCTCTGTCTTAATTGAATAAAATAAAGACAAAATTTTGACAGTGGCTCTTTAGCCACATTTTTGTGTGGCTCCTTAGCCGCATCTGCATGCAGTGTTGTCGTCCCTTTCACCACTCCCTGTGTTTTTCAACTTTCATTTGTTTGTAGCTTTTTAGCCCTTTTTGTTCAGTATTGCAACCCTAAATTAGACACCATTTTTGAAAGTGTGGGCACAAATAATCATTGTGTCGTCGTGCCCTTCCTTTCATATCCTTTCTTCTCGTAGGAACAAATCCATGCCTCTGCACGTATAAATGTAACGCAAAGTTTAAAGCGCCTTCCTTATAACCTTCTGCCTGCCTTATAACAGCTACGTGCCGATCGCATCCGCGCATTTACCATAGTCAAGGTCAACTGAGACAGTAGCTTCGTTCCTCGCAGCGAAAAACGAAGCTACTATCTCACTTGGCATTGCGCCTAAGAGACAAGCCAGCGTGAACGCTTTAATTGTCGTCACAAACCGGAATAATTTTCTCGTATTTTAAAATCACAATTTATAATTTTCTAGACTAGTGTCTTATAATTTTGCTTCGGCGATCTATTGGAATAATTAATTTTAATCCGATTTACTGCATTAGTCTTTTAAAATTTTGATCTCATAGTAATTATTAGCAAACGATTAAAATTAGTACTGCCCACACACAGATAAAACTTCAAGGTCATTGTAGGCGCGCAAAGGATCATATATCGTTCTTAAATTTAGCTCAACAATATTCAACAGAAAATCTCCTAGACGCCACATTTTAAAACGGATTTTTAGCAAGGGAAAGACTATACGGTAAGTAAACAGACCTTTGGGGCCGTATACTTGATGTGGAGGATCGAGAAAAATGGCGCTGGTGGTATATCCCTTTAAAACACACTGTTAGCCCTAACCATATTCCCATATTTGGGCGTGTCCACTTTTTTAGTGGGAGGACAGACCACAACTTTGCCAATTCTCTCAAACTAACCCAACTGCCACACCTTTTACGTAAGATCAAGTGCCAGTGACTCCCTGTCAAGTCTGCTACATCTTCATTCGATGGCACAGTCGATTGTCACAATGACAAATGGCTATACACACCACAGGAGGGGGGGAAGGTGAGATGTGTATGGAGATTAACGGCACGGGACCAGTCTATTGTTGTCGATTGTCAGGAGGATGAGGTCATTGAAGGAGGGGGGTGTTGTTTAACCCAAGGTGAATAGAAAAGGGTGTGAGAGAAGGTGTCAAACAAGGGTGTTGTTCCTTTGGAAAACCAAGACGACACCTTTATGGTGATATGTGAGGTGCTGATGAGCAGGAGTGTTTTGTAAAAGCCAAAGGGAGTGTTCGTTAATGTTGCTTTGTGGTTTTGGGCGTCTTTGCTTGTATTCACCGGTGTTGTGATTTTTGCTCCTGGTGGCATGTATGGCTTTTTTTTCTTTTTCTTTTTTTTTTGGAGTTTGGGATGGCTAAATAAATAGGGGTGATTTTAAGAGTTTATTTTAGGTATCTTCTCAAAGGAAGTAGGCCTAGTCATAGTTAGTCACGTAAACTATTGAGTTTGATTTTTTTTTCAAATAAATTTATTAGAGTCTTATGGTTTCTGAAGGAAAATAATGCTCATATAGGTAAACCAGCACAATTTTGAACCTTACTACGTTACCAATACTACGTAACCTTACTACGTTACCTTACTACGTTGCCAATTTTGAAACCCACTTCCTTACCAATAATGAACTTTATCTTGCCAATTTTGAAACTTACGACCTGAACAATATTGAACTGGCCTTGCCAATTTTGAAACTTACTACCTTACCTATAGTGAACCTTACCTGTCAATTTTGAAACTTACGACCACACCAATAGTGAACCTTACCAATAGTGAACCTTACCTTGCCAATTTTGAAACGTACTACCTTACCAATATTGAACCTTGCCTTGCCAATTTTGAAACTTACTACCCTACCAATATGAATCCTACCCTGCCAATTTTGAAAGTTACTATCCAGACTCAAACTGCTTGCTTTGAACGGGGATTCTCCATTTTTCGCACGGCCCACCCCACAATTATAGTTGCTCGTCTCCCCCCAACCCCTTCCAAAAAAAATAGGACGTTAAGAGACTGAATCGCATCTCCGGTCACCAAATTTTACTGTAAATTAGAAATTTTAAAGAAAGAAAACCACTCAATTATATGATCGAATGCGAGAACAGGAGGAATTTCACGTAAATTTGCACGTAAACGGAAAACGTGCAAATAAAAACTACAGCACTTAAGGTACAGTGCTAACCAAAAATAAGCCTGAATGGTAGCATAAAAACCTAAGCCGTACTGTAAAAAGTGGGGACGGCTGTTGGGGATGGAGTGAATTACAGGGTTTTTGAAAACCTGGAAAAGTCCTGGAAAAACTCGAAACTCCCTGAAGTACCTGGAAATTATACACCATAACAGAAAATCTATGGGGCGTCCGACGAACGTCTAACTGGAAAACCGTCTAATGGTATTATTGTCTAAAATCTGCCTAAATAAAAAATCTGGAAAAGCATCTAAGCGGAATATCGTATAATGGATAATTGTATAATGGATAAACGTCTAACTGGATTAACGTCTAACTGCGGTATCTGATGTTATATGTATAGCCGCAGCGAGCGAGGCAGGTATATTAGACGATTTTCCATTATACGATTTTCCAGTTAGACGCTTTTCCGTTATACGAATTTCCTGTTAGATGATATTCCGGTATACGTTCTTCCAATTATGCGATTTTCCAGTTAGATGATTATCCCTCACCCCAAAATCTATCTCTGTTTTGCGTTAGACTGACATGGACAACGTACATCTTTACAATAATATTAGAGGCCGGCTAAATGGAAAACCACTTCTCCCCTCCTCGCGCCCGCATTGAAAATGCACTCTCCCACTCTACCTGCATGGAAACAGGAGGCAGGCATGAGTGGTCGATCAATCTGACAAGTCGCCGGGAAGAGTGCCGGAAAAATGTTCTGGGAGTGTCCATAAACTTAATTCATGACCGGCCCCGTGCATAGCACGGGCTTCCTCTAGTTTAAACATAAACAATAACAAAAATATGAAAAAAAATAATAATTGTGCCGCCATTTAATGGAACAAAATCTTTCATACCTTGCCACAGTGTTGATAAGATTTCTTATTTAACAAATTTAGCTTTTGATTGTTTCATTTTCTCGTAATTACTAGGGTATAAAATTATTTTATGGTTGAAGGGGTAAGGGTTAAAATTTCCTCCTGACAGTGCCGATAAAACCACAATGACATCAAACGGAACAACGGTTATAATTTTCGACAAAATGTTACTTTTTTTTGTCTCGTTCACCTAAACAAACAATACACGGAATGAGAACTATGAACAATGATACGTTTTAGGACCCTAAACTACTAAATACTTACAATAAAAGTACAAAAACCCATTTAAAAACCCACAACACTGGGTGGACATATCAACCACGAGCCGCCATGTTGAATGTTGACAATTTGACGACTGATCTCACTGACTGTTCACTGGCTTTGTGGAATTCTTGCCGCTTTTCCATGTTGCGAAAATTCTGTATAGAGCAGCGTCAAGTGACGTCATATTGGCTACGAGACACCATTTGGAGGTAATAGCTACAAGGTGCACTGGATTAAAATGTAACGGAAAAAACGGCACTTCTAGTCAAGACAGTGCTTTCAGAGCGGATTTCTTAGGCTTAAAAGAACGTTGTTTTCTCCAACAACAAAAATCGCGCGTTATAGGCTTAAGAAATCCAGTCTCTAATAAGACAATCGTCTTTTCTCCCTCCAGTGCCCCTTGCAGCTAACCCAATTACTGGCTCCACCATAGAGTTATACACAATAATACTACGTCGTGTCATGCCCTATTGTGTTGATAACTCTTTTGATTCATTGAGATAGTGTATGTTTCTATTTGAATTCGAATTATATACAACAGTAGTATACCGCAGAACACTATGTGGTTTGTGTTTTCTGAATGTTTAGTTAGGCCTACTGCTTATGATGTGTTGTTTTTTGCTGTTGGTTCTCCACGGTCCAATTTTCTCATTCCCAAAGTTCTGGCGCACTAGCCTACATATAGCCTACAGTGTGATTCATATATAGTACTGAAAAATAGGCCTATAAAATGTTACATACTATACTACTATACGGATGCCAACTTTTAATAGCACATGAAACAGAAACCTTTCTTCAATCTAATAAAGAAGGTTTTTGTTTCATGTGCTATTAAATTTAGGCACCCCTATAGTATATGCCTACATTTTATAGGCCTACATTCATAGGCCTATTTTTCAGTATTCTTTATGAATCACCCTGTATGTAGGGACATTGGTTACATTTTATGCAAAATACAACGTTCTTGAAGGAGTCTATTTTCGGGTTCAAAAATTAATCTGCTATAGATTCAGGCACGTCGGAATGAAATGTTCGTTGTTGGCGAACAACGAAAATATATTTTGTCTAAAATTAAATAGTTGTTCCATTTGATGTCATTGTGGTTTTACCGTCACCGTCGGGAGTGACATTTTTAATCCTTATCGTAATTACTAATTTCTGACCCTTAAATTTTCATTGACCAGTCCTTGAAAAATCCTGGAAAAACCCTGGAATTATGACAACCGTAATTCGTTTGTTTATTCAACTTTACTACTGCCCACTCAAGTCAGAGTCTGCCACCCCCCCCCCCCTTTCCAGTTTGTTGTAGCATTACTACTGTTGGAGGGGAGGGGGAGCGAGATAACGTACAGAATAGGCCAGAGAAAATCCCATAGCTGCTTAAGGAAGCTGGTAGTCGTTCACACTACCCTGTTCCTTTCGGACTGGAAGTGACTTTAACAGAGCCCCTTTCCAGTCACCGACTGTATCGACTTGTTCAGGCATTTTTAAACTAAGCTCGGCCGCCCCCTAATCCACGATTATCTCCAAGTAAACGAAATACTAGATAAAGTATATGGTAGAAGTATATAAAAGCAATATAAACAGATTCATAGAATCTGAGTTGAAGTGAAAAAAATTGTTGCAAAACGAACTTGAAGCAAAAGCAACAGTCACGCAATTGGAAGAAGCTATTGACAAGTTCAATAGGGGATATTGGATTATTGTTATTTAAGGAGCAATTTGTCTCTACCGATCAATCAGTGTTGATATATACCGGTAGGTATATACCGGTTGATATATACTGCATGGAAGGTATGGGTTGGGGCGGCGGCCCCCTCATTTTTACTGTGTTGGATATTGTGCATTTTAGCGTTAGAATTTGGCTAATCGCTTTGGGCAGAAGAGTACAGAGTATAGAACTGCTTTATTTTTTTTTTGCCCTAGTGACTCAAACTTAGCCATTTGATCCAAATGACTCAACTTTCGAGAAACTACATTGTTGGTTAGGCAACTCTTTACTGCACTGACGTAATTAAAAGATACAAACAAAAACGTCAAGTGAGCCGTAAAAAAGGGGGATATATGATTGAATTTTCACTTATTAAAATAAACACGGATAAAAATAGATGATTTTTAATTGAAATAATAAAATGTAAAATTGTGAGAATTCCATCTGTTTAGGTGCTGTTGTGCTTTACGTTTTGAATATATGGTTGGTAAAGCAGATGGAATTCCTAAACAGATGGAATTTTCTCAATTATACATTTTATTATTTCAATTAAAAATCATCAATTTTTATCCGTGTTCATTTTAACAAGTGAAAATTCAATTATATATCCTCCTTTTTTACGGCTCACTTGACGTTTTTGTTTGTAATCCGTGTACCTTTTTTTACAGCTATGGCGTCGCGCGGTGAAATTAGCAACAGATAATATCACTTCAACTTGTGAGATAAAAAGGTTAAAAAAAACAAACAACTTAGTTGCTGTAAAACTCGCATTTATACTGCAGCATGGTCTCTGGCTGTACGTCATAATTGAAGAAGACAAACAAACCGTCCGCTTTGAATCTAAAGAAAACAATGGTAGCAATGCTACGGTAACGTCGTATTTTTTTTTAATTGATTTGTACACTTTATGACTTCATAATGTTTCGACCAAGCTTCTACTCCTTTTTTATTTCTGGATAAAGTTACCAATCTGGAAACCGAAACGTCGCATTTTTATTGATTTTTGTACTTTATGGCATTGTTTTGAATGTAGGTTCTAATCGGTTTTTTTTTTAATTGCTTGATAATGTTACCACACTGCAAACCAAAACTTCACATTTCTATTGATTTTGTGTACTCTTTAGCGTCATCGTGTTTTGGCAGAGTTTCTATTCAGTTTTTTATTTTATTGTGTGCGCGGTGTATCTTGAGTCCTGCAAGTATTTTGTGATCGGCTACATCTTGCTGGATGGGGTGGCTTTAATCGATGGCCGCCATTGTTTTTGTAACCATCTTGGATATCAACAAGGCACTCTGCTACTGAAAACGTACAATCGATTATCTGTGTTCGTTCTCTGCGGAGAGATGGGCCGCGGACACTATAATAGCGGTATCGCTGTTGAAAGCGAAACGTCGCATTTTTTATCGATTTGTATTCTTTGTAGCCTCATCGTGTTTTGACCAAGCTTGGGTTCAGTTTGTTTTTATCGCTTGGTAGCGCTACCGATCTGGAAACCGAAACGTGAGATTTTTATTGATTTATGTGCTCTAGCTTCCTCGTTGCTTGGGGGAAGCTTCTATTCAGCTTTTATATTGTTTGATGTCGCTACCAATGTGGAAAGCGAAACGTCGCATTTTTATTCTGTTGCTTACTTAATGTCTTCATCGCTTTTTGACGAAGTTTCTATTCAGTATTATTATTGCTTGATAACGGTACTGACCTGGAAACCGAAACGTCGCATTTTTATTTAGTTGTTTACTTAATATCTTCATCACTTTTTGACGAAGTTTCTATTCAGTATTATTATTGCTTGATAACGGTACTGACCTGGAAACCAAAACGTCGCATTTTTATTTGTTTGTGTGATTAATAGCTTCATGCTTTGATGAGGCTTCCATTCAACTTTTCATTGTTGGATAACATTACCGATCTGTAAACCAAAACGTCTTATCTATTTTTCATTAAACGAGCCCATTTGGCTTTCCGTTCGGTTTTCAGCTTTTTATTGCTTGATAATGGTACCCATATGGAAACCGAAACGTCACTTTTTTTTTATTATTAAGTTTGTACTTGATGGCTTTTGTGAAACAATGATCGACAAAAGTGCTCTTCGTAACTATCAATCCATGGTTGCCGCTTTAAAATTAATTCTTAGTGCCAAGTTTGTTTTAGTTGGGGAAATTATGCGTACGAGCAGTGGCTGATGTAACACCTGTCCTCGCGAAGGTCTGTAAACACGCTAACACAACATTTCTGAGAAAACTTTTGAGGACAGAAAGAAAAAAAGTGTAGGTTGAGAATGATTGGCATTCGGTTTGCAAAAGACTTAAACATATCGTGACCGGAGCGCGCGGGAGCTTCCTTTAAAACTTCTTGGAAACGTTGGTATCGCGTGCAGCGGAAATGAAGTATTCCAAGAAATTTAACTCGGTTCAGGATCGATGTGCTGGTGGCCTGATACGCCAGAGCTAGGATTCCAGCAACCTTTTATGTGAATGACTTGGTGTCTCTTGCGTAACTGGCTCCACGTTGATAGTTCGACGCCATGCGTGTGACGTCACCGTGTCTGCGTGGTCCGCGCTGTGCTACGTCATCGATCGATGCGTATTGGTAGAATTTGTGTTGCGTGCGGTTCGGTCGTGGTGGCGCCACCTGCGAAAAGCGAGCGTGTCGGAGTTTGGCGTGCAACAGTGATGCAGTTGTCGATTGTTGCGCGTAAAGAGGATTTCAATCGATGAGTGCAACAATGCAACACGATGTATTGTTGCTGGTGAGGTAATGCGTTATGGCGCCACTGTTGAGAGGTGAGCGTTAGTGACTAAACCTGAACAGTGTAGCATTCGTTTTTATTGTTTATGTGAAATAGTAGCGATTTGGCGGCATAGTGAGCACAACAATGCAACATGATAAATTATTGGTACATGGTTGGGGGTGGGGGGCACTCGGGTAAAGTGAGCATATGGCAGAATTGTGATCGCGATGAACATCTTAACAATTGTTGCTTATTGTTGCTGTTCTGGAAAATACGAGTGTGAATGCGTAATGAGCACAACAATGCGGTACAGTAAGAGAGTGACGTTGTTTTCGAAATGGGGGCGTTTGAATTTGAATTTGTTTATTTGTTTGTTTGTTTATTTGTCTATTGTGTATTGGGGGCGTTTGGTTCCTAGTGTAACAGTGAATGCAACAGTGCAACATGATTAGTAGGCGGTATTGCCCCTACAGAGTAGTGATCGAATTTAATCAAGGTCATCTATCGATCTGCATGTTAAAAGAGAGACGTGCTGAGTGCAACAGTGTTGACGGTGCAGTAGGTTATGGTAGTGCAATTGTTGAAAAAAGCGTATGGGCGTGGTTTGGCAGCACTTCGCAACAGTTGTTGGTTATTGTTACTTGTTGAGCACAACAATGCAAAATGGTGTACTTTGATGGTTGAGTAAGTAACTTGTGGTCTATATTATGAAGCTTGTGCAGTCAGTCGCGATCTGGAACTGCACACTAATAGTGAGTATTGTTGTATGCTGTCGTGTTTGAAAATGGATGGCATTTAAACGTGTGATAAGCACAACAATGTAGTGTAATTTCTCTTTGGAGTCTGCAACTCGTCCTGAGATGATTATTTTGTTCAAGAAGGGAGGGATAAAGAAAACAATAAGCACAAAGCGAAAATTAGCCAAGCAGATAAAGATAAAGAACAAAGAAGACATGGAGAGCAAAGGTTCAAAGACACCCCTTACCCCTCCCTCACAAAAAGAACCCAGGGCGGCCCTTAAAGCATGCGTGATTGGGTGCTTAAACTACAGACACTGGTAGAGAGTTCCATGGGTTCACCACCCCGCTCACAGAGAAAGCGTTGTCTATATTGAGCCGGGATAATTTTCCCTGCAAAGAAAACAAGAATCGCTAAGATTTAGTGAGCTTTTGATGTGGCCTGATCATTAAGTTGACGTCACCAGGCTTCGAACCAATGGACACCAATGCCGCTGACGTCTTCGGGAAAATAAGGAAAAATTTCAGGTCTTAAAGCATATAAAACAGTCTGCATTAATGACTAGTCATCTGACAGTACGGGATACACGAATCAGATAAAGAAGGAAAAAAAAACAACTGTCCCGACCCGACTGGGACTCGAACCCAAGACTTCCCGCATAGGCTCACTAACCACTGCGCTACCGGGGCGGAACCTACTTAAGAAGCTGTTCCCAGTCACAAACCACAAAGAAGGAAGGCAACTTTGGTCTCCACAAGGTAAAAGGTTTACGAAGCAAACAGTCTGCATTAAACAGGGTTCAGACAAAAACCTGGAAAACCTGAAAATTTCAGGGAAAACAAGACATTTTTTGAAAATCAGAGAAAAGACGGGGAAATTTGGGGGAAAAAATGCCTGTGACTGATCTGTCAGTTCCATTGAATTAGCAGATCAAAAACAAAATCCTAGGCTGTAGCAAATATTTTAATTTGTGCTTTAATATGTTCAAGTGTTTTAGATATAACTTCAATAAACCAAATCGTAGGCTATTGCCAATGTCTGTGATGAAAATGTATTTAGTCCCGTCTGGACTAGTCTCTAAACAGCTATTTTCTGGGATGTTTGATTATTATCGTACAAATATTAATAAAAACATTAGCTACTGTCAGGGGCGCCTCTGCCCTTAAAAAAGTGAGGGGGCCAAATGCCACAAGCTTCGTAGAAGACGGTGGTGAGGAGGGGGGGGGGGGGGCGCCGGGGGCCGGGGAACAGAAACCAAGACCCCCCCCCAAAAAAAATATACGAGCTGAGGGGCATAAAAACCATTGGAAAAATCTAAATTCACTATTGTCTTGAAAATTGTTGTTTGTTGATGAAGCATACATATGACGTAAAGCAAGAAAAGTATCGCAAAATAAAAATAAAATGGTCATTCGTTTTTTAGCAGAGGTCGTGAACGGGCGGGTGGGGGCTAGAATTTGCCATCCCTCCGAAAAATATGTACGTACCTACGACCTATAGAATATACAGCTGTTTCTTCAAGTAGTTTCTCTTAGTGCGAAGCAACATATCATGTTCGATTCGTGTGCCCCATCACGTTGCATTCTTTTGTTCCGAATTTAGTGGTATTGATAAAAAAACAGAAATTAAAATGCCTAACCAACGTTAAAATTAAAATTTAACAAAAGAAATTTTTTTACTTTCTCCCGATTTCTTAAAACTGAGGGGGCTATTATTGGTCTCATAAAAAGTGGTGTGGCTATGGCCCCCCTGGCTCCGGCGCCTACGGCTACTGCCTGTTCCTTAACTATAAACATCTTGTAAACACCTGGAAATTACCTGGATGCACCTGGAAAACCAGGAAGTGTCAGGGAAAGTGATAATTAAAAAATTGTCTGAACCCTGTCAAAGACTGGTCTTGTGGTACATTTTAGGGGGGTACCCCATAAGATAACCACATCTCTACCAAAACCGCCATACAAGCCGTAAAAATTTCTTTAATCGCTTGCTTTTAAAGAATTAAAATTAAAAAGCACTTGTAGAATGTTACAAATACACAAAAAAGGTGTACGTTTCGGCTCATCTCAGGAGTGGTACCCACAAGGGGGGGGGACGTGAGGATCATCTCCTCGTTGCCATATTTGGGGGTGACTAATTCTCCCCCCCCACACACAAATTATGGCTGATTGGCCTATTGTTTTAATGACTTTTTTTTGGGGGGGGGGGTTGGAAGTGGAGCGAAGTTTCCTACCCTTCTTCCGAATAATTAGGAATAATACGACATATTTCATAACATGACTAGTTGGTGCCCAAATAATCGTGCTATGAAATACACAACTTTTTCTAAAGTTGGAAAGGGGTGGGTGAAAAAAATCGGGGGGGGGGGGGACCCCTGGGGCCGGGGCAAGATGGGCATTTCTGCATCTCGGAGTTGTCATCAAGAGTGCATAAAATTAAAAACTAATTACAAAACACAAGAAAGCCATGAGGTCAAGTTGCAAGTAAAATCTCCATTTTCCAAGGCAGAACTTGCTAAGACTTGTTAAAAACGGACAGAACCGTAAATTTTCAGAATTAAAATTTTCAATAAAAAAATTAAAACCAAGAGGGGACTTCGATGTATGTATGTATAATGCCGCCCGCGCACTGAGCGACTTGGCCGCGCAGCCAGGTTGCTGCAGCCAATGAAAATTATTAGTGCGTGGTTTTACATAAACGGTAAGCATTCTCATTGGCTGCAGCGACCTGGCCGCGCGGCCAAGTCGCTCAGTGCGCGGGCGGCTTGTTTGTGCCCTTTCCGGCATATACTTTGTAACAGTAACATGCGTTTACAGAAATATGAATTTGTAGTTTGGTAGGCCAAGAAAAGTAAAAAAAAAAAATAAAAAAATAAAAAATTAGTTCACCTTTGTGTTGGCACTTCAATTTCTCGCCATTGTTGGGGCCTTGTATCCAAAGATAC
The DNA here is from genome assembly GCA_023313725.1 of Lithobius niger. Lineage (NCBI taxonomy): Eukaryota > Metazoa > Arthropoda > Chilopoda > Lithobiomorpha > Lithobiidae > Lithobius > Lithobius niger. Next base: position 13,843 of record JAHWFP010082308.1, read on the forward strand.
ATGCAAACAACCACGCAACTGCGAACTTTGAACGTCTTTGGTGGTTTTTCATGAAAGGTGATAATGTATTCTTTCCAACGAGGATTACGACGAACAAGGGGTGGAGGTCTTTACAATTTTGTTGCATCAATCGATATAACAAGTTGAGGCCGAGGTGGGAATTTGTGATCTGAAATGTCTCACTGGTCTACGGGAAAGAAAACACGGAGTAGTTTTGTAGCCAATTCATTGATTCAGTGTATAGGGCAGTGACACAACATTGTGTTATTGTATATAACTCTATGCTGGAGCCAGCAACTGGGATAGCTACAAGGGTCACTGGAGGGGGAAAAAGAAGGGTGTCTTACTGAAGCCAATGCTGTTGAGAGTGGATTTCTTAGGCCTATAATGCGCGATTTTTGTCGATTTGTTGGCAGTTGATGACATTTTTAAGCAAGTGGAATGTTTGCTTTTCCGATTACAACCTCGCAGCATAAGGGATTGGAGAAAACAACGTTTTTTTAAGCCTGTAAAATCCGCTCTGCCTTGACTAGAAGTGCCGTTGTTTAACCCGCCATTTTAATCTAGTGCCCCTTGCAGCTATCTCTCTTGTAGCCAATATGACGTCACGTGACGCTGCTCTATTGGGTTTTAATCTATAGAACTATTTGCTTTCGCTCGCCTAACTGGACAGTAACATGATTAGGTGGCTAAGCCGCCATGCGTAACTAAACCCTAAATAATTAAGCTAATGATAAATGAATTGGTTAAATTTAGGTTTAGAATAGTTATGGTTTCAAAGTAGTTAGGGAGGGAGGAATATTCCTCCTGGCCTAATTTTGCCTCTGATTTTTTTTTTTT
>JAHWFP010082309.1:10847-80344 GCA_023313725.1 Lithobius niger
TCCCTTTGTCTCCTTTCCTTCTCTTAGGTAGCCAGTGAAATTCATTACATGGCAAGGGGAAGAACTCAGTTTAGTTTCCTGATTTACTTATTGTTTACCACATTTCCCAGGTCGTTTTTTCTTTACAGACCTTTTTTTTACACACACTTCTAGGTCTCACTCCATAATTAAAAAAAAGTATTGGGATTCATTTTAACCAGTTTATTCCCGACATGTTCAACTCACTCTTCACGACCATACTTTCCTGGTAATATTTAAAAAAAAAAAAAAGTTTTTGTTATTTAGTCGACTGTCTTTGTTTAAGAGAGTGACTAACTGCACTCAATGGATTAGTTCAAATTATAAAGAGCGTCAGCTTGACTCAAAAGCACGTGCACTCTCGTGTGGTCAGCTGCAATCAGGCAAGCCCAATAAATCTGAGAAGGTAGGGGTATTCAGATACAAGATACATTAAAAAATACGACAATACAATACATACTCAAATATGAATCCTTTGCTAATGCGTGGTTCTATTTTTATTATAATCGCACTCATGAACCGTATATTAAGCAGTGCACAATCAGGTCTGTAGAGGGCCGATAGACATCATGAATCTTCCCCAATCAGAACTGCCGGAAACTCACTGCCGGAAAATACAGCGTAAACAAAGACGAGAACAAGCTGTACATAAATGACGTTTTAAGGCATACGATATTTACTGTGCTAAGCTATTTAAGATATCTTTCTAACCCAGATACATTGGCAATTTGTTTTTTTTAAATAAATATTCACCCATCACCCTTCGGTGCAATAATAAGTTCAACCACCCACTAAGTGCAGCTAGTCCAATTACAGTTTGCCAATTTTAGGAATTTTTAAGTGCAGGTGATCAAGCGCCATTTTTACAACACGGATTAGGCTATGAATTTCTTTTATAAGCTGTTCGGCCCGGAAGCAAATAGCGCTTTGAAAAAAAATTTCTACTACGGTACTAAATAAATAATTTAATTGATAAATTACGGAAATTGATTAAAAATTGATTTAATTGATTTAAATTGATTAAAAAAGGAATCCGAAATTCTTGTTTCGGCCACAGGGCTCCTACACATTGCACCAATAAATTATGGGGTTTGTATGAGAGAGGTTTTTTGGTGTTACTTATGTCAGGGATGCTCCCGGTGTGAAAATGTTTGAAAAATGTAATTGAAGTGAAAATTATGATCGGTGGTGTGAAACGCACAAATTCAGGTAAATCAATCAAATTATCCACCCTTGTTATTGGCACGTCAAAGTAAGTGAAAAAATAATGAAATTATCGAAAAATTGCTAAAGAAAATTTTTTTTATCATAGATGGTGAAACGGTGATGTGATACGTCATACGTGAAAAAGAGAAGAACTAATAATGAAAAAAAAAAGTACGAATGTTAAAAAAAGCAGGTACCCCGGAAGCATCTCTGTTAGCCTATATAGCAACTCGTAAAATCGACTGCCACAGTCAGCCATGTGATTAACACAATATCTCCCCCCCCCCGGGGGGGGTGTTTTGTTGGGGGGGGGGGGGGACACTAATTTTAACGGGGATGATTCCCCCCCAAAGTTCACTAATTGCGTCAGTTGTAAATTTTGCATAACCACGGTCATAAAATTCGTCGGCCCCTCAGGGCACCCATAGTATAGCTTAACTGTGCAAGGCAGGGTGTATACAGGAATCTTAAGAAGGGGCGGGGGCTGCAAGAGGACCTTAGAAGTCTTTTTTTTTATTTTATTTTTTTTTATTCGTATTTTGCCACCCCGATTGAGGTCTGGGCGACCACAATCACCTTTATATTCGATCCTGAGGCTACGCAATATTGTACTAAGCCTATCATTTTTTATTGTTGGGTTAGGGTCAAGGACCTACCCACATCCTTATTTGCAAGGCCTTTTACTTACGTATGTAATAAAAACTTCATGGTACATTACAGATCTCTAACGGGGTGAGAGGGGGGGGGGTTCACATGCCTTCCCCCCCCCCCCGTAGATCTGCCGCTAGTACATGGAGCAACTAAAATGAGCACAATATTAGTATGTGCGGCAGGCGTATGTGTAACTCACAAGAACACATTTAGGGGAGGGGAGGCAGAGGTAACATCACCGGGTCCCGCCCTAATGGGGGCCCCAAACTGGTATGGATCCCCCCCCCCTACAACAGTTGAGTCAAAAAATGTAAGAAAAATCGGATACGAAAAGTATACAAATCAACAGGTGGTAGAAACGTAGGAAGAATAAAAAAGTATTCAAAATTGGAAAAGGAGCCCCGATTTTTATGGTTTTCCCGGGGCCTCCAGAAAATCCCCCAAAAATAATCCCTAAAAAACAAATTAAAAGGTTAAACTTATTTTGATATACAAATAAATAAAAGGTACGTGACTGTAAGTTCATTTCCCTGTATGACTCGCTTTTGCAATATTAGTTCATATATGCTGCAAACGCCTTTATTTCCCTAGTACCAGACGACTTTGCTACATTCATTCATGCGTACATGTGAATGTTGCAAAAGCGATATGCACACAGGATGCTCGAAAAAAGAAGGGTACGCATATCCTTTTAACATTCCCTGCTACGTCATTCACACAGATCTCGAATTATTTTCTAGCCTTCTGGAAGTAGCTTAAACGTGTTTTATTACAAATGTCTACTCTCTTTTACTCCTGTAGGTGTGGTAACGTGTGGACAGTTAGCTTCTCCCGCCAGAAATCAACGTCCGGTTCCGCTAGTTTCGCGGCAAAAAGAGAATTCTTCCATTGGTTGTTCGTCGAAAATACTACAACACGATTGGGGCGCTCAGAATCCTACCGGCACTTTGATCTCGACCAAAAACCGTGAATCTTGCAACCAAAAGTTGTCGTGCGCATGCTCGTCGCATTCTCTATCTGCACCGTCCTCCCCGACCCCCTTTCCCCCTACAAACGGCAGTCTCCTTTTCTTCTTAACAGCGATTTGGAGATTATCCCTTCATAGCAGAGTAGAAACGAACCTAGCAGGGAAAGCCGTATACTTTCTATTTTTCGGGCAGCAAAACCCGGTTCATGATTGCCTTTGTTTAAATCGGGCTGCAATCTGCTGTTTCTAATCGTTAAAAATTTTAAAATAACTAAGAGTTCATGATAAATAAAAAAGTTCAAAACGAGGATAACTATATAAACAACTTGATTTTAGTTCTTGGCCCAGTAACTTACGTTTACAACAATTAGTCCTTCAGAACACACAAAAAAAAGTAACAAAAACAAAAAACAATAATCATAAAAATCGAGCATAGCACCTAAAATTTCTCGCATAAACACATTAGTAAATTTGTATTAAAAAAAAACTTAAGCGTATAAAATACGGATGTAAGCTTTCGGAAACTTAAAGCTCTAAACAAACAGATGCAAGAAAAAGACATTACATGTATGACATCAGCGTCACAATAATACGTCTAAAAAAACTGCAGCATCCCAAAAAACAAGTTAGAGCTTCTTTTACACGTATTAGTGCGACGCTGATGGCTTACATGTCCTTTTCTTGTATCAGTTCCTTTAGAGCTTAAGAGTCTTAGCGTTTTTAATTATCAATTTTAAGATATAAAAATTGAAAATCGGTTCTTTGGTTCCATATGTACGTGAGAGCAACATTTTCCAACAAGAAGAAGAATAACAAGAATTTTGTGATCATATTAAAATTGCGGTCTTTTAAAGTATTTTAAGAATTTTGTGGTCATATCATATTTCATGGGGATTCCACGGCTGGTTCGATGTGATTACTAAGAATGACTTATCTGCGACAATTCAAGCCTTTAGCTTGATCAGCACGAATTTGTTGGTCATCAGGTTCATGTAGGCTCGGTGTGTGGGGGCACAAAGACCAGGTGGGGCGGTATCAAAAGAGGTTGCCGTAGCTAGTTCGATTCGTACTGCTAAAAATGACTTGTGTACCAAACTACATGCTTTTAGCTCGATGTGCTTGATTTTGTTGCTTAACAGCTGTTCTAGTGAGGACAAGAGTCCCAACGACAACAAAAACAACAACAATTAGAAATGGCCTTGCTTGGAGGCGAAACGGATTGGTTGTTGTGAATAAAATATTTAATGCAGTGAGGTATAACACGACCCCAAATACCGAATTTCGTTTGTCTATGTCAATTCTGGGGGAAACTACACACGGTTTCGAAATTTTACATTTCCAACAAGAATAACAATAACAACAACAATATTTTAGTCACATTAAAATAGCGCTCAAACGGGCTCTTGTCCTTGTTGATACGTACATTTGACGCTATGAAACTTAAAAATCGGTTCATTGGTTCGATCCCCAGTGAGGGCAAAGAGTCCCAACAACAAGACCAACAAAAACAACAAGGAAATGACGATACTGTGGGAACCGAACGGTTCGATTGTTGTCACTAAAATTTTTAACCCAGTTTAATAGTTATGACACGACCCCAAATACCGAATTTCGTTGGGGTATGTCAATTCTGGCCGAAACTATAGGATTTCAAAGTTTGACGTTTGACATGGAAATTAGTTCGGTTTGAGGACAGCAGTAAAGTAACACTTCAAGAAATATGCCTTCAAGAAATACGCTTAACCGACTCACATTTTTTTGTTCATTGTTGTAAGCCAAATATATTGTTCATCATTATCACTATCACTATCTTTCACTATCACTATTGTTTATTGTTGTTGTCCCTCTCCTCGTCGTGGGGCTTTGTTTCTGATGTTGTATTAACATTTGGTTATGTAATTAATTACTAGTTGTGCCCGTGCACCCCCCGCCTGCCCGAACGTCCCTGCCGGCCCCCGACGCAACCCCTTGCACCCACTTCCTGCACGCCCATAGTGTGGGTTCTGAATATCTCTCCGCCTCCCTCCGGCACCTCAGGTGTTTGGTCTTTGGTTTTAAATTTATCAAAATATAAATCACATATTCCCTCCCCCCCCCCCCACAATTACTTTAACCTCCAATCCCCACACTCCTGCCCTCTCCCGGATACGCAAACGTGTCCCCCCACACAAACGGTCCACCGCTACCTCCTCACGGCGACGCCAAAATGTCGCCTCGTGACATTCCCCTTTCGTGCTTAAATTACGGGCTATTAAAGGCACTGTCGAGGAGTGGCACTCGGCGTGTCACCGCAGTCGCCGTGAGGAGGTAGTATTGGCCCGTTTGCGCATTGGTCACACCCGACTTACTCACTGTTTCGTTTTGCAGGGGGTTGACCCTCCTGAATGTTATTGGTGTCGGCGGCCACTTACGGTCCGGCACTTCCTTGTTGATCGTCGCCATCTTAATGGTATTCGTCGTCGTTGCCATCTTCCGCATGACATTGCGCGTCAATTGTGTGATAAGTCTGTCCTCCTGTCCGGTGTTTTTCAATTTTTGCAGGAGGTACAGATGTATGACAAGATTTAGATTAGGGGTTTGAATAGCATCTTTGTAATGTGTGGTGCAGTGGCAACCCGGACTACTGCACTGTGACTGAGGTTGGCACTAATGACCAAGTCGTCGACGCGCCATTAAGCCTCACCCCCCCCCCCTGGTGCAGCCCTGGAAAAGTCGCATGCGTGTGCTTGACTGAAGGCTAAAAAAAAACCCTATCACTGAAAAATCCAGCATTCAGTAAGCAAGTAATTCCATGTTTAAGTTAATCCTTTGGAACAATTCACTTCGGTACCGCGACTTGCCCTGTTCTTCTCCCCCCTCCCCCCCACCTCGAAAACCGAAGACCGAATATGTGAATGGCTCCCACATATGCTCTCTCTCCCACAATTACTTTAACCCCCAATCCCCACACTCCTGCCCCCTCCCGGGTTCGCATACGTGTCCTTCCATACACGCTTGCCGCTTCCCCCTCCCCGAAAACATCGCCCCGTGACATTCTCCATTTAGTGCAGCCCGGAAAAGTCGCTGGCGTGTGTTTGACTGAAGGCTAAAAAAAAACCTCTATCACTGAAAATCCAGCATTCAGTAAGCAAGTAATTCCATGAATCAATTCACTTCGGTACTGCGCATTGCCCGCCACACGCACTTGCCCTGGCACCTTCTCCCGCACCCCCCGAAAACGTCGCCCCGTCACATTTCCCCTTTGGTGCAGCCCCGGAAAAGTTATAAACGGGACAGAAAGCCAATTGGGCTCGATAAGTGTTAAATAAATACGGATGCAAACCTATTTACGTTGCCTTTCGGACTTAAAAGTCGAATGCGTACGTTTGACTGAAGGCAAAAAAAATCCCTGTGAAATCCAGCATTCAATAAGCAAGTAACCCTGTGTTTAAGTTAATCCTTTGAAACAATTCACCTCGGTACCGTGCATGGCGACATTGTTGCAAGCAACGATTGTTGCCGCCCACTTAAAAACAATTCAACTCCTTTTTGGAAGTGAACATTTAGGAAATAAATGCGCCTTTCCATCGTATCAGGCTGCCAAGTTCGAGGTAAGAACCAATCATCGTTTGGTTTAAAGTTGTCAGGTTGAGTAGACACTGGTTGTTTTTTTTTTTTTTTTAGCTCAAACCCCGACAATGACACAGTCCACGCGACTAAAACTTTGATGGCCGCTTTGGTACCACAACAATACCAAAAAAACGAACCAAAAAACGGTGCGGCAGGTCTGGTAAGTGGCGCCATCTTTTCGCAGGATTTGGAAAAAGTGTTATAACCCGAACTTGTAGTCCAACGCCGTCTATAACGCCGTCAATAGACGGCGACATGGCAGGTTTGGTAAGTGGCGCCATCTGTTCGAAGATGTTGGAAAAGTGTCCCAACCCGAATTTGAAGGCGAATCCCGTCAACAGATGGCACTACAGGGTGGGGTACTTGTTTGTACGACGGAATGGCGTGGCCGGTGACTTGGCCGTCTGCTCCGTATTATATATGTAGATTAGCATGGGCGCATGGCTTCGGCCGGCAGCCCCAATAAATATTAGTCAGGTCGTCGTGGGGCAGATAACCCAGTTTGGGTTTGTGTTCCCTAAAAAATAACAAACACAACAAATACATGCAAATACATGCAACAAATGTCTTAAACGGTTTCGCCACTTTTTGTGTACCTGATGTAATTCAGGTACAGTATTTAGGTTGAACTACAGTGATTTTTGTGTTGTTAGGCGACCAAAGTCACCCGATCAAACGAAATTTCAACCTTTTCTGCCGCATTATTTTTCCTCAGATGTCTGAACCCAGCCAAACTATACCGTAGCTGTAAAAATGACAACTGTCTAGTGGTCGCCTTGCTGATATATATATATTTTACCTCAACAGGACGGACGTTAATGTTATTGTTGAATCTTGGAGGCCGACACACTGGCGTGTATCTTAATTTTTTGGCACATTTATTTATATACTTGTAAATTTTTTTTCTGCCTTAACTTTAACTTTACTATACATCTGTTATGAATGTTTTAGGATTTTTAAAATTTTTTTTATATTGTGTATTTAGAACTAATAACTAGTATTTATAACTAAGACAGTTTGTAAACAAATTCCTTAATAAAAGAAAATAATCAAAACAAGAAATAAGCCACGGTAAACTTGTCACATTAGCATATTGTGTAATATGATATTTTTTATTTCATTGTTAGCTTCTCGTAAAAAGACTGCTTGTCCCTCTCATCTTCGTGGAGCAGATAAGCCAGTTTGGGTTCGTGCTCCCTAAAGAATAACAACATGCAAATGAATGCGACAAATATCTCAAATTGTTACTCCACTTTTTACGTACCTGGGCTGATATTTGCGGGATCAAATTATCGTACCCAGCATGAAGCCAATTGAGGCTGTCTTTCTACTACCCGCAAGTAACCTTCTCCTTTTTAGTGGTAGCCGAAACAGGAATGTATTTTTACGGAAATTCGATAAACTGGGAGTTAGCGAAATGCTGGTGAACATTCTCCATCAGCATTTCCATTTGACCGAGAATGCTTACCATAGAGAGAGAAATCTATGCAAATAAAAACATAGGCTGAAAATGAGGTAGAGGTAAGAAGAGAATGAACCAAACATCAGAAATCACATACTAAAAATAATATATATGCTGGATATAGCACCTCTGCGCTACTCCTAGATTAAGTCAGTGATCCTCTGTTGAACTTGCCAGTTCGAATCCGGGTCACAACACTCTGATGTAACGTAACTACATAAAGATCGCTTAATCTATATTCGCTGTTTGGTTTATTTTACGAGTTTTTACTTCATTTAAAGGTACATGCCTCCCAGTTGGCTTTCCTGTATGACTCAGTTTTGGGACCATTAGTTCAAACGTATGGAAATGTTGCCAATACACAGTCTTTTCTGGTGTTTTCTTTCGTGCGAGATGATTTTCGACATTAAGCTGCGTAAATGTTGCAAACGCTATTCTCAACGGGTCGCATGACATGCCATAAGGATTTATGTGCCTTTAAATCCGTCTGAGTTACACAAATTGTGCACATTTTTTTTGTGTGTACAATTTTGTTCGTTCAACGACTGTAATCACCCAGCAATCGAAAAGAATAATTTTCCTAGGAATGCAGGACACTTAACATAGCACAGTCGGAAAAAACATTTATACTGATATATGACACCCAAAATCGATTAAATTGCTATCCATTTATGAAGAGGTTAGCGACACCTTGCTGAATGATTTTAACCAAGCTATAAAAGAGTATTACATACATAATGGCTTTTCTAATGTTCGTGCTCAGACCACTTGAAAAATAGTGCCACACCATTCATTGTTGGAATTTTTCATACTTCTATGTTTTCTTTGCCGTTTATTGTTTTAAGTGTTGTATTAGTTTATTATGAAAAAAAAATTCACGCTTATTCTTTCGTCAAATATTCCAGTTATAAAAGAAACTGAAGGTTGATGTGCATTGTACAACCTATCAAAAGAAAAAAAAAAATTTCATGCGCCATATGAAAAGTGAACAAAATAAACACTGGGCCTAAATGATGGTCTACCGTGGCATCGCTGAGCGGGAGACCTGTTGACACCAAGCATTTGTCTCTAGTTCCGGTAGCGCACGAGTTCACTAACCGGCGTCTCATTGCCTACAGCTATATACTCGCGCCAGAAGCGCTGCCCGTGATTCGCTACTCTGCCCTGTCCACTAAACCAATACAAAACCGCGCGAATTTCAACTAAGAAAAACGGAAATGTGCGAAACAGAGAAACGCGGACCAAACAGAAAGCCAAATTTTGATAGGTTTTTGGCGTGAATAGCAACTAGCATCGTCCCGTATATAAAGGCCAATTGTTCCAGCAGAAGTCAGTTCAAGACACCAAGACCACAAAGCATCAAGACCACCACCACGGATCTACTTGGACATACTTCAGTACCAGTAAGTATTTCACTTGTATCATCTTTACTATACACGAATTTTATTGGCGTTTGTTATATTTTCATGCAATTTTAATTTTTATTAGGGCGCTGAAAATTAATTTAATAGTTCTCAGGAGTAGAATAAAAAAAAACACCACGCACCTGCGCGTTAATTAATTTTATTGTACTAAAATAAATTTACGCGAGCGAGTGGTGTTTTTTCTTTTTCTTCTTTATTCACGATTTCTCAGATAAGCCGATTTCTTGTTTCTTCACCAAATTAAAAAAAAAAAAAAACAGTGACAAGCGTTTTTAATTTAAAAAAAAAAGCATTGACAAGTGATCAGAATTTTTTTTTTTTTACTTTGGCTCAAAAACTTCAGCTGAGAAACTCATAATTAATTTTTAGTATGGTTAGTTTGCATTGTATAAACCGTTCAAAAGTTTGAAAATGGTTGAAAAAAGGTGTTGCTTTGAGTTGTAACTTAGGATACAAGGTTCTGAGAATGATAACTCAACTGATTTTTTTTTTGCAAATAATTTGGTTTACAAAGGGATTTACAAATATTTGTACAAGTCAATTGAGATTAGGAGTAAGTAATACCGACGAACGAAAAAAAAAAGCCCAGGTTCATCCTCATTCATGGATTATACGGCGCTATATTTAAACAATGCAAGGAGGAATGATAGTTAGCGCCTACTATTTACGTCTGCAGGTAGGATATTGTGTCTAACTAAAGCAAAACCCTCTTCCCCGACACACAAAAATTAAAACGCCAAAAATAACTACAGATAGATTTATATACCCTGCTAGGTAAGTTAGCAGAAATATAAGCATTTTAGATCCTTAAATACAAATTTCTACCAATTCTGAAAATCTGTTAAACGCGTTCCATATAAACATCCGCTTTTACACATGTGAACATCTAGCTGATCCCGCCAGAAATAAACTTCCGGCCTTGTTTGTTCCTTGGCAAAAGGAGCATGCATCGATGGGGCCGCTTCGATTGGTTCTTCGTCAAAAATACTGAAAGACGATTGGGACGCTCAGAATCCTACCGGCACTTTGATCTTGACCAAAAACCGTGAATCTTGCTGCTAAAAGTCGAGGTGCGCATGCCCCTATCTGCTCTTCTCCCTCCCCCCCCCCTCCTCCCCAATCGAAATCTCCTTCACTTCCCCTACAGCAATTTTAAGATTATCCCCATGCTTAACGCAGAGGATAAACGAGTCGTGCGGGAAACCCTTATACTTTCAGTTTTTCGGGCAGCAAAACAAACAGCGTATATATTTTTGTTTAAACCAGGATGTGATATAAATTTTTCGCCAAGTCGAACGTCTTATTTTATAAATAAAACAAGTGCTTATCACTATGCATAATTTGCAAACTTTATTTTAAGCTCCTGGCCCAGTAATTGAAGTTAATAATCCTGAGCCTAGCATACCACAATCAAAAGCAAGACGAATAAGGCCACCGGGGGTGGGGGGGGGGGAATACCTCGGGTTCTCATAAGCACCCGCATCATTAATTTGGGGCCGAACCTCCTCTTTTATTATTCGATAAAAAATAATAATAATACACGCAGCAAATTGCGAAAGTTTTACTTGGTTCTCCAGTTCACTAGCTACTCAGTTCCGTCATTATGTGCCGTCCTGTCAGTAAAAGCAGCTAACAAAATAATTTTCGCCTGGCTGCTGGGCACAGGGTACTTATCCCGAGGAAACAGTCGCCCGAGGCAGTAATTATTTGGAAACCTAACTTTTCAAGATATCGACTTAATTCACCTACCTGCCGAATCATTTCTTCTTACAGTTTAGAAAATCATAACTAAAACGTGTGCAACCACTTATTTATTTTCAAAAAAGAATTATTAAAACACATTAATAGGGGGGCCGACGCCCGACTGCGAGACGAGAGCGTAACAAGAAAACCTGATCTACCTTGAAACAAACTTGTTAAGATTCCTTCCAAGATTTTCGGCCGTGTGAAGTCGTGATATCAAACGCCAAGCTCTTTCGCCAAGCTAATTCAACTGAGTAATAGTTCGAAGGTTAAATGAAATCTATGAAAATTGCTTACGGCGCAATTTTCAATTATTTCATTTAACGTTCAAGGCCTTAGTCGGTGGGATTAGCTTGTGAAAGAGCTTGGCGTTTGATATCACGACTTCACACGACCCAAAAGCTTGGCGGGAATCCTTAATAAGTTTTGTTTTGGAGTAGATATCAGATCTTTCTGGTCCAAATTGATGAAGTCCATTTTTTAAAGTAATTTTGAGATGGAAACACCAATCTAGTTTTCTGGTCCATTTGTTGTTGTTGTTGTTGTTGTTGTTGTTGGTTTTCGTTACATTTTGAAGATAGCAATCAACATTTTTCAAATTATCAGTATTTCTTATTATTATTGCAGTATCTCCTTGAAAACGCACGGATTTATTTAATGTTCAGTTGACTAGCATTTACTTTTTTTTAACTTGCTGATTCCCCCTGATTCAACTCGACTCTAATAGTCAGCATTAAAGTCTAATAGTCAATTACGGTTTGCTGGAAACAAAGACTTGATCTTCAGTCTACGTGCAGCTGGCTGCTGATTGGCATTGTTGCATAATAACAATGTTTAAAACAATGTAAAACAATCAATCTGGTCGTTTAGAGCTCCGTAACCTCTGAACCACTTGACCAATTAGAAAAGGCCTTATGGAAAGGGCACATCTATGGAGCAATACCCGTAAAATTTGCTAAGAACCAACTTTATAAGACAAATAGTTTGACCTGTAGAGAGGACAGACGAAGGGTATATTCCCAGAAAAACAAGAAGACCAAGAACCAGAAGTTTGGCACCTCTCTGTATACCGGGTTTGGCTGGACCCGCCCTCAAAATTTTTGGACTGCAGACAGGCCTTGACTAGTCAAGGCTAGATCCCAAATTTGGTTTAATAGGTCTATAATAGGTCTTTGTTACCTTGACAAGTAAACTTGACACTGAACATTTCTTGTTCTGGACTAATTTCGATTAGATCAACCGTTCAGAATCTATACGGGAAAATCTTATTCTGGTGCCATTTTCCAAAATGTGGCCGGAGCTCACTTCCGATGGGTAGGGACTTTTGGTGTAAATATTTAGGACTATATTTTAGTAAAGTATGTGGAAATTTTCAGGATATCAACATTTTTTTCCGATCTTTGCCATTTTTTATTCTAAATTACAGGCATAATAGACTTATCTTAAATTGTTCGTCTTCTTACATTGCTAACTGCAATTCCAATTGCAATTGCAAATTGCAATTACAATTCATTGCTAATTTCAATTGCAATTCAAAATTAGGCTGCAATAAATAGTAACGATTGCCTTTCTTTTGCCTCCAAATAGAAGTGTGCCTAATCCATTTAGCTAGGGAAGTGGACTGAGGTATGGGCCGACTTTTAAATTTAGACGTTATAACGTCACACCAGATTAAAAAACAATAAAAAGCATAAAATAAAGAAATAAAAACTTATTAGAGAAAGGTCGATTAGAGAATAAGCTGTTTCGTATCCTTGTCAACAGTACTGTTCCCACCATTCAAGTGAGTCAACTTATACGGTAACCTTTTGATAGGAAGGCCGAGTATCGTAAATATTTTTAAAATTATTATTGCATTAATTATTAATTAGGTATACTTAATACCCTAAATCATTATCCTGTTAAAACAGGCGGCCCAAATGAGGTAAGGGCCTTGTCGGAATGTATGGGAATATAATTAATTCCTTAATTCCCTTACAGTTAAGGATATTCATTCATAAAAACTTTAATTACTTTGATGCCGAAAATTATTACACAATATAACCGCAACTGAGGCCCCCAAAATTGCGGCTACCAAAGTCAAAACTCACGGAGCGATATAAATCATATTTGATATAAGAGCACTGTAAAATAACCACTCGTGGCAAATATCCGTTCACGACATTCAAAATTCAAAATTACACATTGCTGGAGCCGCATTAACCAAATTTAACAGAAAATCTTTGAACTAAAACTGAACAGGAACACAACACAAGTATAATGACTTTACAATCTAATAAATTCTTGAGTTGTTATGGGGATGGAGTGAAACTCAATATTCTAATGTCCAGATGCATAGAGAAATTTAAATAAAATTTGATAGGAGTACTCTGAACTATATGCATTTTTTGTGGGGTAGACGCGGGGTCTATATACGCGGAACCAATAGTTAAGTCTGTATGTGTTAGTACAAATGTAATAGGAATCAATCAAAGCTGAAAGATTTTACACATGAATATACAAGGTGTCCCATAAATATGACAAAGCATTGGGTGGTTATAGAGGGCACAGAAACAAGCAAGTCCCCCCCCCCCCCACGAAATATGCCACTCATATCTGAAATGATTGATTTGAGTTTGCGCCATTGGAAAGCATCCGCAATGCTGTGAAGGTGTACCAAGGGCTACACGATATATTTGGCGTGCTTGATTTTTCCCGAAAAAAACGGGTTTCGTCAGCAAACCTCTACATACCCTGTATCTTGGTATTGGTTCATTTTCGGATATGGGTTTATTCGAAATAGTTGCTCGTTTCCGTGGTGTTTACAATAGCCACTCAACATTTGTCAGTATATTTATGGGTCACCTTGTATACTGTCGTTATTTTAATTTCGTAACGAAGAAAGGTGGCACCCATCATGTTTCAAATTTTTTCGGTATTGGGGTACGTCACATTTTAAGTATGACACTATTTTTGGCCAATTTCGACCCCCTCCCTTCGTATCTCGCATTTTGTCACACCTCCTCATACGCCTCCTAAAATAGATAACTCACCGATGACTCAGCCATAAACGTGAAACCGAAAAAACTTTTGTTATTTTATAAACACAAATCGTGCAAGGCCGCTGCCATCTTGTTTTCACGTTTTAGTATAACGATATGGGGTGATAGACAATGTGGCCGTCACGAACGTCATCGTGGATTAGCTGGTAGAGCATGTTTTTCTAGTACATAGGTCGCGAACTAGAGGCAGTTTTCAAAATAACAATCTTAATGTTACGTTGCTCTAGTGACAAATTTTTATTAGCTTCAAGACCAATTTTGTAACTTAAGTCGGCACACTGCCATTCCCGAAGTATGAAAGTCAAATGTGCGGTACACCAACATGTTCGTGTAACCAGAAAGCATTTCAAGGATTTCTGCTACATTCCAGCGGCATCCCAGCTGGCATTAATTTGGGCAACAAGTAACGCCCCCGACTGACAGAAAGCGGCAACAGTACAAATCAACCTCCTCAACAGTGAGATTGGTGGCCATATTGCACAAAAACCTAGGTCTACTAGTAGCATTACGCTTTTTTTCCTCTCCGGGACCGATCAGTATTTTGTACAACCTTAATACAAGCACCTTTGTGAAGCGTTTAGCCCAACTGGTCCACAGAACAAACGCTACGACGTCCAACTGCTTCACACAACACGACGTACACTTTAGGAACACGATTTTGGAAATCGCGAGGTTGCTTTAGGGTTAAAAATGTACTGAAGCTGTGTTATTTTAATGTAATTCTCCATTTCAGATCTTCTAGGCACTAGGGACATTCCGTATAAAAATATAATAAGTGTGACGTAGCGTTTGTAACACCCAACACCCCCATGTCACGTTTCGTCACACTGAAGTGACCCCCCCCCCCTCCCCCGAGCGTGATTTCCTTATTTGGTTTTCATACAGTTTTATTTTTTGATTGTGTTGCGTTTTTTAAACAGTTTAAATGTTTGAAGATGGTTGGAAAAAAGGTGTTAATATTTGCTTTCTGGATTGCTGACTCAGCATACAGGTTCTGAGAATGATAACTCGACCTCATTTATTATTATGTTTTTTTTTTTTACAAATAGTTTGGTTTACAAAGGGTAAGACAATTCAGATTAGGCTCAAGTAATATCGATGAACAAAAACAACGGCTACGTTAAAGCCTACAGTCACGATTCTGTATAATACAAAATAGTACGTTTCCTTAAGAAGGAACGAAAATGAGCACTTAATATTTGTATCTGGCACCATGATATGTCTAACTAAAAGTAACCCTTCTTCCTCTCCACCATAAAAAAAATACTAACTTATTGTGTTACTCACAGATTAACCTCACCTACTTAGGTCAGTCAGACTGGCATAATAAGCAGTTTAGGTCCTTAAATTAAAATATCTTGGGTTTTTATAATTTAAGCTCTTGTGTCCTGAAAGCTAACAGGGTGACTAATTTTAATTTTCTAGCTATTTTGGATCCGCTTTACACGTTATCACTGTAGATAATACGTTAACATTTAGCTGTTCCCGCCAGAACTCAACTTCCGGTGCTGTTTGTTCCGGGGCAAAAGGAGCATGCTTCAATTGGTTCTTCGTCAAATAATACTGCATCACGATTGGGACGCTCAGAATCCTACCGGCGCTTTGATCTTGACCAAAAACAGTGAATCTTGCTGCTAAAAGTCGAGGTGCGCATGCTCATCATCTTCTCTGCTCCCCTCCCCCCCAAATCGCAATCTTCTTCTCTATCTACAGCAATTTTAAGATTATCCCATCTTTGAAGAAGAGGAGAAACGAGTTTTGCAGGAAAGCCTACAATACTTTAAGTTGTTTGGGCTGCAAAAAAGTGCATATTTTTGTTTAAACCTCGCTGCAGTTAGCTATTTCTAATTTATAAAATTTTCGTCAGAAAATTCTATTTTAAAATAACTAGAGTGTATATAAATTAAAGCTCACAGCTATCCTAATTTGCAAACACTGTTTTAGCACTTGGCTGAGTAAGTTAAGTTGGTCACGAAAATGCTACGAAAAATAAATACCTTGGTTCTCAAAAGCACCCCATCAGTAAATATTTAATTTTTTTTTTCAGTAAATAAAAACCTACAAGCAACATGCACGCCATATTGCGAAACCTTTCTTTTTTTTTTTAATAAGCTTTATTTCTCCGGCTGCACAGCTCCGTCGCTTTATCAAGTTGTCGTTCGATTAGTAAATGCAGCTTACAGTGCAATCTAGTGCAGTCTTCGTCTGGGCGCCGCTGTTCGATCCCTGAGCGCGCACGGCACTAATGCATGAAAAGTAATGCGCCAGTAGTATAGATTTGTCAAAAGTTTGGCACACGATTTTCTTCTTTAAAGTAGGCCGCTCATGTAACATTCGCAGCTAACATTTGGAAATAGTTGACTTTGCAAAACGACTAATGAATGGCCGAGCGAAATATAGTTTACATCGCCGGTTAACACACAATAGTAAAAAAAAAAAAAAAAAGGAACAGCATGTTCTCACGTGCCATATGTGATGAATCCCGCATGCGGCATGAAGGCCGCCATCTACACAAAATTGAAAAGCAATAAGAAATAACTAAAGCGAACAAAAATCATAAAACCACAAACGTAAATATTCAAAACTTGGTTGAAAAAAAGTTGCTACGTGCGCCAAAAAAAAAATGGGACGAAAAGCTCGTAAGCTCGTAAATAGAAAGATAATAATAATAAAATTTAAAAAAATATTATTTCTAAAAATGAATCGGACGCCATACGTGCGTTTTCAGAACTTAATTAATTTTCAGAAGTTCTGAAAACGTGAATATGTTGTCCCATTTATTGAAAGTTTGGCGGATTAATTTGGTTCACAATCTTTATTCAGTGCCGAAAGTCGTTTTGCCATTTTAATTTCATATAAGTAAACATAGGTTTTTATTTTTTAAGACAACTAATTTCTAATTTTCATGTAATTAAATATCCGTTCTTATATTTTTTAAGACAACTTAATCGAATATGAAAAATTATCGTATGGAAAAGATGACGAATATCACAAGCTATCCAAGACAAAGAAACTAAATCTACCAAATCGTTCTAGTTGGAGCATTACAAACAACCTCAGAATAAAACACAAAATACACGAAAAGTCCAACGAGTCTGGTAGTAGGAGGATGTCCTGTTTCGTGCAAGCTGAATATGAATTTCTAACTAAACTATGAGGCCGTTTTATGGCCTTTTTATGGAATTAATGTGTAATGATTTTTCACATCGACATATACCGCTTAAGTAACTTGAGTTGCTGAGGCTTATTAAGGTAGGAATGTTCCCTTCTTACATGGCTTATTAAAATTTATTATAAATAATCCAATAAATTTGGCAATAATAAATAGTAGCATTTGTCTTTCGTTTACTTCCAAAAGGAACTCCGTTTAATTCATTTAAGCTAATTAGGGAGGTTACAGGCGGGTGTACTTTGAATTCAGTTAATATCAAACCGGATTTAAAAACAAAACTTTTAAACGTTACTTGCGAAAGTGGGATCTGTCATGGTTTTTGCTTATATCTTAACTGCAGTACATATTCCCAAGTGTTGTTCGAATTGAACCATGTAAAATGAGGGTATCGACGTTTAAGGTACACTGTGTATACAAAGCTGCAAAAAGAGTAAAACAGTTCATATACTTGGAATATTATGCAGAAATATATTTATGTATTTAATTAATATCATTGTCTGCATAGTCCTTTTGTGATTATTTGTATGAGAATGCTGCCTTATAAGATTTATAACGTCTAGATTTACATTTCCAGTACGTGTTTGATTATTATTTTCGTCATATAGCGTTTATTCTAGTGTCCGTTTTGTTGCGATTATGTGAATTTTATTTATGATCAGTTTTGTTAAAAACGATCACAATTTGGAAAAACTGTTTGTTTGTCACATTGGTTAATTTTAACGGTTCTGAAAATTAATTTTTACAGAGTAAAATGTTCAAAAAAAGAGCGGTGGTTTGGGTCAAACTAGATTCGCCTTACGAATGGTGGCCGGGACAAGTCGAAAATGGGCACAGACCATGGAAAATAACATTTTGGAGTGACGAAAGTTGGTAAGTCTCAAGTTTACCTTTTTTTACTGGGCAAGGGCTGGCATTGGGAACATACTACCAGAGTTATGCATGCACAGTTATTATAGTCACGAACTATTAGGCTTAAGATGATTTTATTTACCACAAGGTCGTAGGGCTATTGTTTGATTGCCAGAGGTATGTCCATAAAACATCTGTTTCCATGACATGACTGTCTGCAATATAAGGCACGACGCATTACGTTTTGACGTCAGTATTTTTAGTTATTGTTTGTGAATGAAGTTTGTTGATCGACGTCCAAATTTGTAAGAGGGGGTAGGCCGAATGGTTCTTCAATTATAAATAAGTAAATACTCCCCACAGGATAACATTAGCGGGGAGACCAAAGAAAGGTGTAGAATAACTTCCAACAGTTCGGATACGCACGCATAAAACGCACAGGTTCAGTGCCAACACTGCCACTGAGATCACATTGCCTGTCCTAGGAATTTTCTATTAGCATTAACCAGTAAAGTTGCCCCTCCTCCTGGCGCCACGGGTAAAGCTGGGAGTGCGCCACACCTTCAAAGACGAGAACTTTCTTATTCTATTACTATACGTAAAGTCGATTGCTCCACTTTAACCTACTTATTCGCAGAGTTTATTCACGAGTCGTTTACAATTATTTCTAAAATGTTTTGCAAACCACATATTTATTTCTTCTCTGATTCACGCAAGTTTGCACAGAAAATTCAAAGCAAATGAAACGTATACAGTACATCTCAAATATGTATTGTTCATCAATGTCAGCATCTTGACGCGGTAATGAGCGATTGTAAATTAATTGGTTGGTGCGTTGCTGTACTTTAGGTTTCAATTTTTTTTCTACATGTAGAAATAAAAGTGGTATATGTTTTTCTACATATTAATTTGTTTTTGACATCATCCGACTTAGTTCTGGCACTTTCGTTAATATATTAATTGTAAAAAGAAAGCCGGTAAGTAGTGTTCATGGTAAAGGTTTTACGACAGACCTAGTTTAAGGTTCGCATTCGTTACCCAGTTATTCTATTGGCTGTACATGTGGCGAAGCAATCAGCATACGAAAATGTTTAAGTTCTAAACATGAAAAAAATCTTACGATATTAAGCATAATTTTAAACTGGCCGCCTAATTTCAAAATGAAACTAATGACATATTAGCAACAATCGTGCCGCATTCATTAATTCCATGTTTTACATCTATTTCATCTACGTGCAAAATTTGAAAGAATTCTGAAGATAAGAAACATAATTTCAGTACAGCCATTGGCCACCAAATGTCAAGATGGCACCCATGACAACTTAATAACGTCCATAACTTAACCATTTTAATTTACTGCAACTGATAGTTTACCTACGTCCTACGTCTATATATACGTATAGGGCAAGGTGGCCTGATGGTTAGCATGACCGTCTCATGTGTCAGAGGTCCCGAGCTCGAAACTGTCCCTAAGCCGAGGAAGGAAATTGGACGATAAGAAGCATAATTCCAAAATGACTGACTAATTTCAACATGGGTGCTCGTTACGGGCTAATAACGACCGTGGTAAATGGCCCATTTTAATTCATATGTCGTAAATTTGAAGGTAATCGAATTATAGTAAGCATATTTTTAAAATGACAGCCTTAATTCAAGGTGGCGCCCATTACACATCAACCAAGGTACATTCATTAATTAAATTTTTATCAGCTATTTCACCCCATCTCCGTGCATAATTTGAAAGAAATAGGAGGCCACTAAGTGTAATATCAAAATAGCTGCCCAATTTCAAGATGGCATTCATGAACAGCAACCATGGCACATTCATTAATTTAATTTTTTTGAGTTATTTCATGTTGGTCCTAAATCGGAGGTTAATAGGAGTAATTTAAAAATGGCAGCCCAATTTCAAGATGGTGCCCATTAAATAAACAACAATCATCTAAATCATTAATAACGTACGACGTGCGTGCGTGTACCTCTGCTCCTCTTGAATAAAGGCACCTACAAAGTTGAGAGTTGCGTCAAAAAAGATAATTAAATTACGCTTTCGATAGGCATATTGTCATCGTTGTTATTGATCTTCAAATACGCCAAAAACTGCGATGAAAACTGCTTATGACGTCAAAGTTCGTTCAGGCAAAGTTACTGTTTCAGGTAAATTTATCAAAATGAAACTTGCCAGCAAAAAAAAACGTAAAATGACGACATATTTTGCACCATACTTTATCATTGATCTAGTAATGTGTTTTTGCTTCAACTGACTGGATGCATGAAAAAAAGCTGATCATGGGCTTTGAAATATTGTGAAATGTTTGTGGAACCTTACTCTGGAGGAGTAGGTGTACAGGTGTACAAACAAACAAACCGAATATTTTGAATAATGTAGATGAAAAATGCAGGTCGGCTGAGGAATGTGATGAACGAACTTAGAGCAATTGTAACAAGTTTGCGTCGAAATAATCAGTACATCGATTTTGTCATGCTCTGGGGATCAAAGGAGTTACAAGAACATAGATGGACGCCATATTTACGTATGTCTAGATATTCAGATTGAGCCTTGCATAAGAAATGGTCTATGCAACTTTTGGTAACATTCAACGGTGCTTGCTTTGTAACATCTTATCCGTTTATTAAATTGAACGCAAACATGATAAGGAAAAGTTTTGTTAAAATTCAATATAGCAGCCAAACATGGCGTCAGCTTTGTAACTTCCAAACCACTTAACAGACTGACGACAAACTGGTGACGAAAAATTTTCGGAATTAACTTTACATTACAAAATATCCTTACTCCAGTTTTCTAAACATCAAAGATGGCTGCGCAAAATGGCGTCCCAAAAACTGTTTCTGCCTTATAATTTACGAACCATTTATCGCTAAACATAAACTGGTTACGGATAATATTCAGAATTAAATTTTTATGAAAGAGGCCCTACTCACATTTTTGTAAAATCTATCATAGGGACGAAAATAGAAAACGAAAACCGATTTTGCCTTGTTATTTCTACAGATTGACATAAAACAATTACAAATATGTTCCTAATTTGAAAAATATTTTCCAAGTAAACTCCTATTCTGATTTAGTGTACAAGCAATTCTTCTGACCTCTTTCTTCGTGCAATGGAGAAATAACTCAATTCGATCTTTGTGGGGGTGCAAAGTGGACTAGGTTTACTCTTCACGGAATTGCTTGTTTATCTCCTATCCAATTTATTCTCATTTTTCTAATTTATATATAAGCCATGTATTTCATTTTATCTCATGAATTTCCTTTATGTTACATCTTGCTTACTGCAATTATCTCGATTCTTGTGCATTTCATCAATCTCAAATGTAATGTACGTTATTTATCTTAAAGATACATTACTCTAGGTTGGTTTTTCCTGTATAACTCAGTTCTGCAACATTAGTTCAAACGTGTGCAAATGTTAGAAGTGCATCAATTTTCCTATTTTATCCCTCGTGATAAACGGTTTTGTCACATTCAATTTATTATGTAAATGTTATAAAAGCTAGTTCGTGCAGGATATGTGAAAATAGTGAGAGGGTATGTCCTTTTAAATCTTGTGTGACGAAATTATCTCAGACTCTGTGTATCGCTTTGATCTTTGCTTTCATGCATACCTAATTTATGTAACGTGTGCGTCTCTTAAATCTGTTGAGTCCCATGTATCTCATTTATCTAACGTATAGTATCTATTTTATCTTAAACTTGTGCTGCTGAATTACCGCAATATCATTTATGTTACTAAAATCTCATATCGTTAATCACAGTTCACATATTATCTCATATCTCGTGCATAGCTCATTTGTCTTACCACTTCTTTTCAGATTTATCTTTTTTCACATTCCGTTAATCTTAGTTAATCTTGCTGTAGAATAAAACGTATGTCTATGAAGTTCCACAGTGCTTCAAGCAGTCCCTTTACATTTCACATTTCCCGTATTTCTCATTTTTCATGTATTTCGACCTGTTCATTAAGCGTTAGGCAAGATGCGTTTCTGAAATTGACATGTTTTTTTAATTTAATTTTCTATGCGAACCGTGTTGCTTCTAACCAATGAAAAACAGATCCTTTTAGATTCAACTTTAAATACCGGTATTAAATAAAAATAAGCAAATTACTTGCACATTATAAATATGAACCACTTAGACGGTAGTTTCAAGTACAGTGGGGAGCAAAAAGTTTGGTCTGCTAACAATGATCAAATACAACAATTAAGATTTGCGGTATTGTTATGTTCCATTGCATTGAATAGATCATAACAATGCCGTAATTTTTAATTGTTGTAGTTGCTCATTGTAAGCAGACCAAACTTTTTGCTCCTTTCTGTACGTTAATTACTTGTTGCATATAAAGAAAGGCCCGTATTGCAATTGTAACTGTTTTCCTTGTTGTGAAATGCCAGGATTTCAGTCTGCTCTGAATTCGGAGAGACCAAGCCCTTTTTGCTTTCACATATTAATTTATGAAAAGTGGCTATAAGGTTACACAAATTTTCTCTTAAGGTCTTACATAGAGGTTTTCATGTTTCTTTAATTTTAAATTTATAAACTTTGTTTAAGCTTTACGCCTAAATTTGTACACGTTAGTCTTTTTTTCATTAATTTATTAAGAACCCAGACGAATTACGGCCACCCATCTTTATGAGAAACTTTGTTTTAGAAAGACAACATATAATTAAATCTCAGAAATGCATAACATAAGCTACGCCCTATTATGCAGGGAAAAAAGATTACAGTTTGTGTACAGGCTACACCCAGTCGTGATAGAGTTAACTTCAGAGTGAGGACGATTTTGTTCAGTGCCACAACTATACAATTGAATCTGCCTCTTTTAAACAAAAATTTTGGAAATTTTTTAAATTCATTTGCCCACCTTTATTGTATTTTCCGTCTTTTTTGTATGCTGACTATTGTTAGTAGGCCCCCGGATTATATTTAGAATCTTCGGTGTCCTTCCGTCCTTCCCAGGGTAGTGCCCCCTCTGTCACAGTAAACAGCGGTAAAGATTTCGTTGTTAATCAAGAGTAACTTTGAAATTCGACCCTAAATAGACAATTAAATCAAAATAAAATATGCTAGTATATTAGGCCTGCCCTAAGGCACGCCGACATATATAGCTTACAACCAAGTGAATGCAGGTTTAATTCTCCGTTTGGCTTCATGCATTATAACAATAAATCAGATGCAATGAAATACTAGAAATGATTTTGTATTCCTCAGTATGCTTCTGCCAAAAACCATCGCTAATGCTGAGATAGTCTATGATGACAAAAAGGCAATGATATTTAGTTTGAAGACTTAAATGAAGTTTAATAAATGTGGTATATTTCGCACTATGTTATATTATAAGCAATCGTATTGCAGCAGTTGTTTTATTTTTTAATGGTTATGTTTCTTTGCAGGGAAATAGTTACCCAAAAGGAAAATATCTGTCGATTTGACGATACGCAAAAGAACTCGTTAATTTTGCAAGGCATGAGTAGGTGTCGTTTATTTATTATTTGAGAACATTTTGTCCATTTCAGATAACCAGCGACGTTTTAAACAATATTTTGTTATATTTCAGAACGGTTTAAAGCAAAAAGTGCAGTTTTGTCTAACTTCATAAAAGACGTATGGATGGCTGAACAGAAGTAAGTACACGTTTTTGTTTTAATAATTCCCCATAACTTATATACACAATGCTACACTAATGTTGATGACAGGTGAAATCTTTTCATAATTTACGGCTAATCCCTGTGCTGTAAAGCGAGGGTTATTTGTTTGGGGATGGGGAAGGGCAAGCCAGTCAAATCTGCGTTTGCTTTTCCAGCTCATAAAAAACTACCAAAACGGTTTCTTTTTCTTGGGGGTGAATACCTTAAGACTTGCATGATCTATCATAGCGGTCTGGGAAGCACAGTAGCCAATGCAATTAAAGCAATTTTTTAGTCGACCTGGCTTCTGGAACACATCTCTTGACTGTTGTGGTGGAAAAAGGTTCTTTTTTTTCATGCACCCAAAATATTTGTAAAACATAACGTTGTGCTTGGGAAAATTTTATGGTTCCCTCAGTGAATGGAAAAAGAAATCTAAAATAAGCTTAGCTTGGGTGTCATCTTTTCGATTTTGCCGCAGTACTTGGACAATTAAAAATAATAATTTGGGCTGTATACAGTCAACCCATGATGCGTATGTGAACAATATTTGTGCAACGAAATAATGCCCAGAGTAATCATCTCTTGAAATTGCTTCAGTCAACTCCATAAATTTGCATTCTGTGCACATTTATTTATTCTCCCGCTCATGTAAAATGACGGTTGGTTTATGCTAAGAGTTTAACCTTTCTCTTTTACTCGTACTTTTATATGCCTGATGACGGCCCCCGCAATCAGCGGGCAGAAATACTGCATTGTTCACTATAAATGTGCTCTGGATGCAATTTTAAATATTTTAATTATGCGCACAACCTTTAACAGCTAAGCAGTTGACACAGTGAACTTCTGAAATATTTCTTAATTTCTGTCCCTGTTTCCAGGATTAATGGGAAACTGGACGACTTGCATGCTTACCTCAGTCAAGCATCGAAGCAACTGAAACTGCAAACCAAGCATATGAATGAAATTAAGGTAAGATATTATAAATAAGTTGGGGTAATTAATTCTATTAATGGGATATTACTACATGGGAAAATTTAACAGTAAAATGTTGTAATTGGAATTTGTAGTCAACCAAATATCAAGGTAATAATTCTTGCCAATGCCAAAGTAGTGGCAGTTTATACATTGTCACTTCATATTTATCTGGCAAGGGGTAACACTAACATATTTGACCTTTGCTTGCTTCCTGGTTGCTTCGGCGAACATAAGAGCTCATTCACTTTAATTAAAAAATTAAAAGTTAAAGTTAAAATTAAAAACTAAATTAAATTAAATTAAAAATTTAAATTAAAAACGTAACCGATAGTTGGAATATCAAATATATTGGCTTAGTAAGCAGTTGACCCCAGAGTGTCGCTATTCTGATTTGGGCCTTTTCCCAGTTGTTGCACACGAATTCCTGATTTCATGATTGCATATGCCCGATGACTAACACTCGAAAAGTTACAACTAGGCACAGTCAGTACAAAAGGCTGGCTTACTACAGCTGATTAGAAATCGAAAAGCAGTCTATTAAACTGTTCAATAAACGTGGAGTCATAGTTCTTGAGGTAGAGGTCGTGCCGAGCACCTCCATCACCACATCTCACGCAGGTATTATTTTAGTCCATGATATGCTAATGCAGGCATACACTGTTAACAGTGGAAAAAGTAATTGGTATATCGAATTTTATTGATTTTTTATCGAAGTTCCTACTCCAACTTTCCATGTTACCATTCTGTTCTTAGTTCTTTAGGCTACACTGATCATGAGAATTTATACAAACATTATTGGTTTTCCGAATATTATCACACGTGTATAAATTTTGCATCGAAATATTATTTTTTCTATAATTTGTAACTTATACAGCACTCCTGTGACTATAAAATTACGAAAATTGGGTATAATTAGGCTCGACTGAAAGGTTGGAATTTTTTTTTTCATCCGTGGCAGCTAAGAATAGTTATTTCCGTAAAATAATTAGGACGATCCCACAGTCATTTTTCCAGTTTAGGAATCCAGTTTAGGAATTATGGACATATTTTATACTGATTCCCGATTTCAAAGCATTCCTGTGACCTCTAAACTTAGCCAAATGGAGTGGAATTCGGCTTGACTGAATGGTGGGAATGATTTTTATCCAAGAAAATAGGAACCGTCCCTTACGGAATTGTGAGTTTAATTTATAATAATGGCCGACTTCAAACCAATCCTATGATCTATCAAACTAACCAAATGTGATGTATTCAGTCTTGACTGAATGGTAGAAATGTTTTTTATGCAATGGACTCAGAATAGTTAAGGCAAATAGGGGCAGTTCACTGCTTTTTTTTGCATTCCACTACTAAAGTATAATTTATACAAATTCCCAACTTTAAAGTACTCCTGTGCCATATAAATTTAACGAAATGGGATGTATTAAGTTTTCCTGAATGGCGGGAAAGTTTTTTCCACCAAGACTGAGAACAAATAGATAACAACTAGGGAAAATTATACATCCAATTTATTTTAGGTATAAGTTATAACAATAACCAATGAGTTATCTAATCAGTCTAAATGGATACAGTTGGGTTAGGCACGAGTGAAACGTAGGAATATTTTTAATCCAAAGAGACTAAAGAAAGTTGTCTGTGTCAGAGATTGTTCCACAGCGATTTTTGGTACAGAACTTTCAAATTAATTCTATATGGGTTAGGTTTCAATGAAATTGCGTAATATTTTTTTCCGTCGAGCTTAATAACAGTTGTATAAGTGAAATAGCTGGACCGTCCGTACAGCTATTGGGAGTATAAATGGTATGAAAAAAAAAAGCTGTAGGACGGCACTTATTTCACGTAGACGTTTTCTTATTTCGTAAGATAAAAAACATTTCCACCCAATGTCGGATTGGGAGTGGGTGGACCGAGGGGGTAGAGTGGGGTGGGCCCTCCTCCTCCCCTCCCTATAAAAGACGAAGTGGGGGCCCCTATTCTCCAAAATGCTGGGGACCTATTTTTGTTGTGCATAGATTGCTATGCATGGTGTGTGAATTACGATCATTAGTGTGCCTTTTATTTGCCCTACAGGAGGCCCCAAACTAAGGATGGGACTCTTCTGGTGACGGTTTTCCCGGGAATCCCCACCTTTCCCACCTTTCATTCAAGCCTAATTATATCCGTTTAGAATACTTCGATAGGTCAACTGACTGCTTTAATTCAGGAAATATAATGTATATCTACAACACCTTAGTTGTGTGTGCAAAAAAATACCCGTGGAACGATACTATTTATACGTAGACAACGGGTCTTAGCCTGGGATAAAAAAAAAAACATTATCCCAAAACATTATATATCATTTCGTTAATTTGATAGAGCACGGAGTGCTTGAAGTTGGGAATTAACATAAATATTATACCCACAATTCCAAAACAGGGCATCCAAAAAAAAAATAGCTGCTGGACGGTTTCGGTTTACGTGGATAACTGTTTTTAATTTTTTTATATTAAAAAAACTTCCACCTTTCAGTAGAGCACTTTATATCCCATTTGGTTAATTTGGTTCAGAAGTGCGCTGTGAAATAGGAAATATTCGTAAATAATGCCCACAATTGCTAAACAGGGCACACAAAAAATACAGAGTAGCCATCAAGTGCAGGTGAAAGATGAAATCACGACGTTTCGGTTCCCAGATCGGAACTGTTTTCAAGTGAAGGGTTTAATACATGTCAAACAACAACCAAAAAAATAATAAAACAACAGCAGAGCAGATGGTCATGGTTATAACCTTACATGTCTTAAGGATACTGTTGTCCCATATTGAAATTAAAAACAAAAATAAAATAAAAAGTCGGCACAATTCACAAAACGAGTCACGCCGAAAATACATCCATTCCACCAATAAGCTTGTTTTGATTGAAGAATTCAAATACATTTTCCATGAGTACCTTAGCAACGGGTTTCCGTTACCCACTATCAGCAAATATAACTTTAATTAGCTCAACACCTCTCGGAAACAACAACAAAATATCGGATTTCTGGTTGCCCCTTACACAAAAGGATAATCTGAAAATCTGCGCCTTGTCAGTAAAATTAGTCGGGCTCTGCACAGCCAACTTCAGCCTCCCCTCCCAAAAGTAGTACTACAATATTCCGGCCAGATTTACAAAAGGCACCCTTTATAGCATAACTTTCGCCCGTTCTGGATGCACAGCCACCTAAGTATGTAGGTCTAAGTAAACAAGAAATATGTAAACGTTTTAGTTACCATAAATCAAACTTTAAATTAATGAAACAAGAAAACTCACTGGGTCAGCACTTTTAAAAAACGTGGCATAACCCCGATATTTTGCAAACAAAAATTTTATTTCGAATTCCAAACACCTAAATACGAGAAAACTTAGCAACACTTTGTATTAATTTAACCAAACCACCTGTTTATAATCACTTGATACCTATAGCCAATCACCTACAGGATTACATTAAATTATGCAATGATGCTGGTATCAACACATTTCTACCAATCAAAATGCAGGGACCCGCTATTTAAAACATTAACCAACCGAGTTCTCTTATCATTCGACCTGCGGACTTGGCTGAGTTAAGAGCTGACTGTTGGCACATTCTTTCGAATTGTGCCGACTTTTTATTTTATTTTTATTTTTAATTGGCGGAGCGAGCGAGCGAAGCGTAGCCTATAATGGACACCAAATTGCAAAATGTTGGTTGATTGGTTGGTTGCACATTTTTAGTCTGGGTGAAGCCCAAACGAAAGACCGGATTGGAATGAAATTTAGTACAACACTTGACTCCCTAATTAGTATTGCTGAGCCAAAATTTGTCGTAAATCGACCAATTATTACGGGAGAAATTCCAAATTTTCGAATTTATTTCTAACACTCACCATTGTACATTTGGAGTCGTGAATAGTTAGTAATTCCGACGAAGCATACACCATGATGGTGGTAGTCAAGTGAACTTTAAAAAAGACGGCAAATTAAATTCTGGTTGCTTCTTTCTAGCTGATAAACCTTTTCGATGTAACTCAATGAAATAATAACATTTGATTGTCTCATTTTAACCACTACTGGAACATCGCAAGCATAAAAAACAAAAGGATTCCGTTAACGATACACCTTAGCATCACTTGAAAAAAAAATGCTTGGAGGGATTACCTTCAGCGTGGCAATGAAACTCGCATTTACACTAGCGATGGGAATCCCGAATATGAAACCTAAATCATCGTATCACTGCGAAGTGATACATATAAAACCAAACTATACATGAGAAGATGTAGTTTCACTACAGCACGAAACAACAACATGCCTGCGTCTAATAGTTTAAAGATTCCTCGTTACCACGGCAACGTGTATAGTCTCGATACCGTGGCACATTAATGACTAAGCCTAATCTCAAACGCAACTGCTACTTACGAAATAAAAATGACAACTAAAAATTAGGGCTAAAAGCTAAAAATTAGGTCTAAAGGCTAAAGTATGCCTATAGAGCTAACACTTTTCGACCTGCAATATTGTGATCGTTACTGATAGATTATAATATGGTTTTCATATCTCTGTCGCTGTGCATGATAGAGCTGTACGTCTCAATATTTTCGTTGGTGGCGTTGTCAAGTATTAGACCAGTGGCAGCACTGCCAAGCTGCTGAATCTTTTGGCTATTGGTAAAAACTATCGCTCTGATGATTGTTTGGCTTACAATTAAATGCTTTATCATTAACATTTGTAATTTAGGGAAGGCACTTTGCACAGGAATAATTATTGTTGTAAATAATGTCAGAATTGTTAGCGGCGGCAACCCCACCACCGTAACAAACGTGCCTTTTTATTTTTAGTCTGCGGCGATGGGCCAAAGAAGCAACAAATAACTAAACAGACCCTAATTGATGGCGCAAATGAAAGCCTATTAAAATAAATATGATACATAGCTTTGGCCTATTTGAAGAAAAAAGCTAAAATAAAACAAAGGCTTGGAAATAACAGCAGTACGTCACACCAAAAGGCAAAGAGTCCAAACTTAGCCGAGTGAACATTTTCCCCAGATTTTTAAGGAGCACTAACAAATGGTACAGTCATTGAAATAAACACTAAATATACATTTGAAATAAAGGTCTGTTTGCTCCGCCTACAATAGGCCCAAAGCCTGTTACCTAGTTTTAGTTTGGGACCTTACTTCCTTAAGACCTATAAGATTAGAACTATGACCCACCAGCTCTGCTGCTGTTTTATCAATTTTTCTGTTGTTTGACATGTTTAAAATTCCTTCACTTGAAAACGGTTCAGATTCAGAAACCGAAACGACGTGATTTCGTCTTTCACCAGCACTTGATGGCTACTCTGTATACATGTTTAACAGTTATTAATCTCTTTGGATAAAAAAAACATTCAGATCATCACACTTTCATCCAAGCTTAATTATTATACCCATTTAAGTTAATTACACAAGTCACTTGAGTGTTTTAAAGTTATTATTATAGAAAAAAAGTAAAATTTCGATACTAAATCTATACATATTCAGTAAAATTCGTGAAACCAATATCTTTTTTCAACATCTAGCCACACGCTATTGTGTCGCGACCAAGTAACAGTAGATCATCCCATTGTAGACTATTGTTAAAAAAAATTGATTGTTAATGATAAAAAGGCGGCTCACTGGCAGACACGTGTCTGTTAACTGTAAGCAATTGAAAGCATATTTTGGCATGTTGAGGATAAATCCCAATGCGACAGAAATGTTTCAAATTGTGGAAAATGTAAGGAAAAGGGTCAGAGATTCAGAAAATTTAAAATTTAAAGGGTGAGTGTCCAACAATCACAGAGAAAAAGATGCGTCAATAATGTTGTTTTTATGTTACTGTCTAGCTAGCTAGCTAGCTAGTAACAAAATTTTTCCCATGTTAAATCTCATAGACTTTTTGCTCACGGCTAGCGTAAAATTGAGAAGGCCTACGTAGCTGAATTTTGGCACACGGATGTATGGTGATCTGAGCATGGTCCGTTTGTTGGTTTGGGGGTTGTAGGGATCAGGACAAATGCGTGGGAGGGTTTTGAAATTCGCCACAAGCGAATTTAAATTTCGTTTCTTTTCCAAGTTGCAACCAACGATTTCAAGCAACAATGTCTTGAACAATCAATACTGGTCTTTAGATTTATTGTTAAAGCCTGCACGAACTAAAAACTGAACTGTAACGAAGGACAAAATAAGTAAACATTAACGTTGCCGTGGATTGCGTAAGAATAAAAGGCTGCACGTTAGATGATGGTTACGCAACAATACGAGCATCCACGAGCTAATGGGGTTTTTGTTAATAACCCAAAAATAAAATGCTTCGCGTTCTGCTGTTTTAGTAACAGCGACCTTTGGGGATTTCGGTATGACCAAATGTCAATGAAATCTTGAAAAGTTTAGGGAAAGGTGCAGGGATAAACAAAACAAGAAAAGGCGATGCGGTGATTGAGTGAGCGTAGCGAACGAAATCAGTGATTGTTAGTCAGTGTGTTCCAAAATGGGATTGAAGCAACTTAAGTGAATAGTGGTCATACAATAAATTAAGCCGTGGAAATTTGGCTAATCTAACGGCTAATTGGCAATGGTAAATTTGAAAATTAGAAATGTGAAAATTTATAGAAATAAAATACCTCTAGAATAAAAGCTACAGATGAAGATATCACAGTGTACCCTTGTGTACGTTCACAATCCTACGAAAGTTGTGATAGCCACCCAAAACCAAAACTGGTAAAAAAAAACCACCAAGTTTCCAAAAACGATTGGCCATTGAAGGTAGTGTTATCATTCAACCAAGAAAAGGCCGCCAAGGTCAATCCTATTAGCCAAGTTAATCGCACGCAATAATACTTTGGATGTTAAATGAAAACTTGAAGATTGCTACAGCGAGTAGCATACAGTAAGTTTTCATTTAACTTGCTACAGCAAGTTTTCATTTAACTTTCGAAATATTAGTCGGTGCGATTAACTTGGCTAATAGGATTGACCTTGGCGGCCTTTCCTTGGTTGAATGATATCACTACCTTTAAAGGCCAATCGTTTTTTGAAACTTGGCGGGTTTTTCTACCAGTTTTGGTTTTTGGTGGATTAATAATTTACTCACGATTTCCATAATGAACGTAAAAAAATATTAACGTGAGATGTAGCTGGGTTGCTGGGTACTCACTACAGTATGCTATCGAAAGGGTCTATTAAGTTAAATAATCGGTCATGTTCGACATACTATCCATTTCTTTTCACTGTGTACCAAATTTTCCGCCATCAGTACATCATCAATAACAAAAAAAATTACGACGTTCGCTTACGACCTCTAGCTCACGACTATTATCACTGCCAAATTAGATTACTACGCCCTCTTTCTTTTTTCTTTGAAATTTATCGAAAAATAAAGGATGAATTAAATTATTAATTTAACCGACAGTAAACAGATTACTCATAGCCAAAAAGTAAAAGTAAACTTTCACTACGTTATACGAGTGCAACATAGACCAAACGAAAAAAACTAACATTTGTTAAATAGTATTGCGTTTAAATGTAGTAGGCGCTGTAAAGTACATTCTAAATGTGCAAAATTAGAACTGCAGGTAGATTTTTTTTGTACGACAAAAATACGATTAAAAAAATAATGTGAAATTACCTTCCTTCAGACATCTTCCACCCATTTTTAGTCTCCTACTTCATGATATGAAAAGCTTGTGAAGCAAGCAAGGAAGCAACTTCACAACCTAAATGACGTACATTCCGTACAGTCTGATGACTTAAAGTTAACAAATAAAGTACAATTAAATATTAGATTTAGCCATACGCACCAGCCTAGTAGTACATGGATAATCTCGACGCATATTAGTATGTCGCCGCCAGGTAGATGAGATGTAATTGTTGTTTACAGCTTACGAAAAAAGGCGGCTAACTAGTAGACAGTGTCTTTTAACATTAACAAGCGTATACCTGATTTCAGCTACTGGTGTAAATTCCCCATACGGTAGAAATCTTTGCAAATCGATGGAATCAGGTGTTGGGTCCAGTAACAAAGAAAACTTCAATATTAAATTGAGTGAACGTGTCCTTTATGGAGAAAGCGTGCCCTTGTGGTACTAGTAACTAGAGTTAAATAAATACACACGCAAACCTATTTATGTTGCATTTTGCACTTATATGTCAGACTCTCTCAATGGGGAGTTGAACCCACGACCTTTGAAACCAAAGGTCGAGGTCCTACCAATGAGCCATGCTGACACGGTCTATTAATTAATATTAGTTCATAATTAATAATAATTATTAATAACTAGTAACTAACTAGCGAATCTAGGGTGTAAAGATACCTGTGCAGTTTATTATATGACTTTTTCCTACTTAATTAGACCCTGTGTTCCGAAGCATGACATATTAGACTAATGGATGACAATACAAACAATGGTTACGATGATTTTACATTTACGCAGCACTTCAGGGCCAAGGGAGGGGGGACGGACAAGAGTTACGAGTACAAGCCCGTGGAGTGGCCCCCGTTTTGCATACAAAACTTCGTTGCTGTAGGTCTTATCAAAGGTCTCGAACTTTTTATTTTTATTTTTTTTGGGGGGGGAGGGGTAGAACGTAATTTACGTAATTTGGTGGAGTAGAGAATGTAAGTTGATCGAAGGGATCTACGCGTTGGCATGGGGCAACTTCCACTCCTAAACAATGGGTCGTGGGGGTTCGGTTGAGGGTCACTATTCCCATCAAGTTATACCTGATTTTAGATGGCTTTGCAAGAGAATAAAAAGGGGGGGGGGGACCAACTTCCATACGTTGAGACTAACTAAAATGGAGGGGATCAAAGTTCCAAACTGACAGTCAATTCCTATATTTAACTCTAGCCCTGATATTTGTAGTTGCTACACTTTGAAACTCCCTTTTCCCTCCTTGTGGGGAGGAGGGGGTGGGAGGGTGGGGGGGGGGGGAAGAAACACAATATTTCCTTAGTAACACATGCATGTAATTACAAATAAAACAAGTTGGCACTAGGTTCATTTTTCTAAGACTTTTCAGGCAAGAGTTAAAAGTACGGCAGTCATTTTGGAACTTTCATCACCTGTCATGTTGGTTCGACTGTACATACCGTGGTTGGATTTCCACCATTTTAGTTTTCTTGGAGAGATCTTTAAAATGAGGTGCAGTTGGTGCAGTTGGTGCAGGTGCAGTTGGTGGTTTGCATTTGAAATTTAAAGTTTTCATTTAATTTTAAACTTGCTAGGGAATGGAAGGTGGCCCAGGACAAAAGGTAAAGTCTCCGATCAACTTACGTTAGCCAACGTTCCCTAAAGTGGGGACATCCGATATAAAAAAAATTTGATTTCAGTGTAACCTTTTCACTTGAAATATAATGGAGTAACAATAAAATTTTTTCTCTAGGATTTGTATCCTGCTGAGTCCCCAAACATTATCCCTCATTTGGGTGCCAACTCAGATATTCAAGACATAAACGAAGTCCCTTCAGACAAGATTCTCTCAAGCGTTTGTCAGCAGCAATCTCCCATTCAACTGGAGAATATCTCAGGACGGAATACGGATGAAACATCTACCAACCCGTTTCATATGTTTAAGGAACTCATTGTTCCCCAGGATGAAGATAACACATTGCATTCCGAGAAAGTCTCGTATACCCAACATATGCAAACTAACTGTTTGGAAGAACAGCAGCAAGAACATGTCGAAATCTGTTCTGAAGATAATCGACCACAGCTTCTTCCAGCCCAACATCATACGCCAAATCTTACTCCTATCTTAATGTCGACAGACTCTTCAGTATCGCTCACACCAAATGAAAATAAGGACCTCATGTATGAAGAATTATCTCCATTTAAACCTGCAACCGAAGTTTTAAACAGAGTAGCTGATGATACGCAGTCTGATGAATCTTCCTTTGACTGTTCGGATTATGACAGTGATTTTGAGCCAGACACAGAAGAACCAGACAGTGAAGACAATGATTCTGACTGTTCTCACAATCAACGCAAAAATCAAGTATCATCCGTTTTGCCATTTCAAAACAAAAATGCATCAAATAGAAAAATACTGCATGCAGTCTGTACAAATACTGCACAAATACCACCAAACAAACTGCCAGAAGAAAATTATATCCCACTCTGGTGTGCAAATAGTTCGAAAAAAGAAAACGGAAAACGGATTTATGATAAATGCCACAGCTGCTATTTCTGCGGTAAAGAAGTTAGCAAATTAGCAAGACATATTCTGGGTGCTCATAAGAATGAAGTGGAAGTGGCAAGTGTTGCAGCATTGGAAGTTGGAAGTTTAGAAAGAAAAAGAAAATTGGAAACCATTTTACGGCTTGGCGACTATTACCATAACATGGAAATATTAGCAGCAAAGCAAGGGACAATAATACCCTTAAGAAGACCATCTGAGGAGGAGGCTAAACGATATACCTACAAAGATTATGGTCCCTGTCCAGACTGCTTGGGATTTGTCGTGATGAAAGATTTGTATCGACACAGCAGCAGATGTCCTAGTAACTCAAAGGCAACTGATAAAGGTTTCTCTGATGATGATGACGAAGATGAAGGAATTTCTAAAAAAGAACGTCGGCGTGTGAAGAATGAGAGCATTTTACTTATGTTGCCTGCTCTTACATCTATTCATGAACAAGGTTTTCAAGAACTGCTTGCAAGTATGCATGCTGATGCGATATCTCATGCAGTTAAAAGTGACCCATTGATTCAACAATTAGGGTATCATTTGTATGAAAAATTTAATAATACTCAGAAAAACTACGTTTCGCAAACTATGCGAATGATGGGCAGGTATCTCCTAACCTTACGAGAACAAGAGAACAGACCATTGTTATCTTTGGAAAGCTTCTTGGATACCAGCCAGTTTGACAAACTTATTTCTGCAATTCACGTACTCTGCAAAGGAAAAGCAGAAAAGTTCAAACGGTTTGAAATGGGTATACCTTCTCTAGCTTTGAAAATCGGCTACAACCTTCGCAAAAGTGCCACAATACTAAAAGGAAAAGCATTGCGAAGCAAAGATTATGTTCTTCGGACGAAAGCTGACGACTTTTTGCAACTTTTTGACCTTGAGTGGACTGGCCGCATATCATCAGCTGCCTTAAATACCTTGCACACGCGTAAAAATAATAAGCCTGTAGAATTACCACTGACATCGGATCTTATGGCTCTTTGCAAGTATCAGACAGATCAGCTAGTTATACTTATACAGAAACTAAATGAAGCTCCACAGACAGACGCATGGTATCGGTTGGCTGAAATGACGCTTTCAAGATTGCTTGTTTTTAACAAACGCCGAGTTGGAGAAGTATCGAAAATATTCCTTTCCGACTACATTAACATGCCAAACTGGAGTGGAACAAGGACACAAGAAATGGAACAAGGATTATCTAGCCTGGAGAAAAGACTTTGCGACACTCTCTGCTTGCTGGAAATAAAAGGAAAGAGGCAACGAAAGGTACCAGTTATTATTCCACCTGACGTTAAAAAAGCTTTGGATGCGTTAGTGGCTCACAGAAATGAAGTAGGGGTTTCCAAAAATAATCCGTACTTGTTTGCCAGGCCGTATTTCGAATCTGAAGAACACTTACAAGGTTCACACTGTTTGTACGCAATCAAATCACGAATAAAATTGAAACATCCTGAGCGTATCACAGGCACCAAACTAAGAAAGTACATTGCAACAGTTGTCCAAGTATTCAACTTGAAAGAGGCAGAAGTTGATTGGCTGGCACGCCATCTAGGTCATGACATACGCGTACATAGGGAGTACTACAGGCTTCACGAATCAACTGCAGAGTTGACAAAAGTGAGTAGACTGCTAATGGCAGTGGACAGTGGCCAGGCGAGCAAGTGGGCAGGAAAGTCACTGCAGGACATCAATTTGGATGGTAAGTCATTAATTTTATCACTCAGTTTGTCGTAAGTTGCATGTTCTGAAATACAAATTTTTTCATCTTTGGTTCTTCAAAATTTTCAAGTTTAAGTATATGAATACTTGTCATCACTTAAAACATTGTCATCTCAACAAATATCAAATACAAACAAAAACGTTAAGTGAGCCTTAAAAAAGGTTATATGATTGAAGTTTCCCTTTTTTTGTTAAAATGTACACGGCTAAAAATTTATGAACTTTAGTTTAAATAATCAAATGTACAATTGAGAAAAGTGCATCAATTGTG
The DNA here is from genome assembly GCA_023313725.1 of Lithobius niger. NCBI lineage: Eukaryota > Metazoa > Arthropoda > Chilopoda > Lithobiomorpha > Lithobiidae > Lithobius > Lithobius niger. Next base: position 47,809 of record JAHWFP010082309.1, read on the forward strand.
TTGTTGTGCTTTATAAATTAAATATGTTCTTAAAACACAACAGCATTCAAACAGGTCCAATTTTCTGAATTGTATATTTGATTATTTAAATTAAAAATCATAAATTTTTATCCGTGTACATTTTAACAAGTAAAATGATACTTCACAATCATATAATCTTTTTTAACGACACACTTGACATTTTTGTTTGTAATCCGTGTACCTTTCTATAAGCAATGATTACTGTCGACGGAAAACTGGGAAAGTGTGGGTGAATAATTGTTGGCTGACCAGTATTGCTAGCTTTTATTTGTTCTTCAGTATATGCCTTGCGGATGGTGTTTACTGATTGGCATTGTTACCTAATTACAATGCTTAAAACAATACAACTGGTCATTTAGAGTCCCGTAGCTCCGGAATGACTCGACCAACTTCAAAGAAGATCTGGAGATCTCTTTGAGAATGAAGGACGATGAAATTTCTGGCTTATATCATGTTTCAGGTGTTAGTTAGGTGCAGTATTTTTTTTGAAAATGGTGGCAGAACAATAAGAACAACAACAACAAGTGAACAATTGTCAGATTGACATGTGGCTTCCGACGTATACTCTTTCACAGAAATGCATAATTTTTGCTAGAAATATATCTTTCATACTTATATACTATCTGGCCATGTTCGAAAAATATTGAATAGGAACGGAGATATAAATTGTTTTAGGTTTCTGGCGTGAAGACTTCAATCACATTATATGCTGGGCCATCGCCGAGTATGGTAATGGAAAAAGGTTTTTTTTTTTACATTTCAGTTAACGTACGCATCATTTTAGGAATAACCCCACACAGGGTTAGATTTCAAATGCAAGTAAAATATTATTTGTTATACAAATACAAGCTTTAGTATAGAAGCTTTATTGGACATGGTGAACATGTTTACGGACTTTTATTAATTTCCGATTTGACACATCGGAGATCTGAAGTTGAGCTGGAATCGTGATTTTCATTTATGGCTTCTTGTTGTTGTTCTTGGCAAGACACATTTCTGCTACACTGTCTACGGATCAAACTATTTGTCCTGTAAAGCTGGGGCTGGTTCTTAGCTTATTTTACAGGTATTGCTCTGTAGATGTGCCCTTTCCATAACGTCTAAAATGAAAGACCAGATTGATATTTTTACATTGTTTTAAACCGCATTGTTATTAATCAACAATGCCAATCAGCAAACGCCAGCTGCAAGACGTAGACTGAAGAATAGAGAGTTTGTTTCCATTGTTTTGTGCAAACCGTAGTTGAAACCCTTTGAACCCTTTTGATACAGATACGAAACATTAAAATAAGCTAATCTAACCTGCATGGTACGCCAAAGTAGCACGAACTACAAAATAAACACGAACTCGTTTGATGCTTAAGATAAGGGGGTTGGGGGGGGGGGGGTGGAATGAGGCTTAAGGCGAGGTTTAACTGATCCAAACTGCTGTGTTTGTCAAAACAGCAAAGGAACACAAGTAAACCTTCTGTAAGGTTTCAGATACTTCAGTGTTGATGTAATGTTTAGTCCACATGAAACCTCACTGCTGTATCCAACCATTATACACGCAAATGCAATTAAAGCCAGAGTCAAAATTTCAACATTTTTCATGCCCCAAAAAAGGAAGAATAATGTAAAGCTGCACACTCGACTACTTTCTTGGCCAGGATATTTCCAGGTTTCCAAGGACTCGCCTGAACCCCCAATTACCTCTAGAGCTGTGCTAAGCACGCTAAGACGATTAGTTTTTTAACATTTTCCAGCGATGTCGTTTAGCCTAGTAAAATGCACAAATTATTAGTTGATATATCGTCTGCAAAAGTAAAAATGCTAAACAAATTTGAATACAGGAGTGAGGTTTCACGTGGACTAAACAGTACAGCAACACTGCAGTATCTGAAACCTTAAGCACCAAACGAGTTCGGTTTTGTTTTCTATTACGTAGTTTATAGTCAAGAAGTAAAAGCGGTCCACGACAGACACTATGAGATTTGAACCCGGGACTCTCCTGGTCACTCCTTATGGTTACTGCTTCTAATTATCATTAGGAAGATTCTGAGTTTCCTTTTCAGTATTGCCTTTAAGTTATATAACGAGTGTATGTGGTTGCTTATATAGTTTTCATCTTTAGTCCCATTTATACGGATGTCAGTGGCGGGATTCAATGCAACGTTCACTTGCTGTCGATCCGGACGACACTAACAACTCTTCGCTTCTGCTCCTTCTGGGCACTGCTCTCTGAGATGGCATTGGATACACTATGACTTAGCCTAGTTTTTTTCCTTCTTTTTGGGGGGTGGTGGGGGTGGTGGGGGTGGGGCGGTCCTGTCCTCTTTTGGAAACCTCCTTCCTGCTTTTTTTTTGTCGTGAATTATTCATAATGCTTGTACAGCATAGTGTGCTGATTAAAATTTATTTTCTTCTCTGTGGGCATTCGAGTCAAGTTTACAGTTGGCCCCGAGGGTAACTTCATCAAGTGGGCATTTGCCAATTCTCATCTCTGGGCCCGTCCCCACAGAATCGTATTAGTATTTCACGCATCTGAAACAATTTTGTACGTTTCTGGTATTATGTTTATTGAATCATTAAAAATAAAAAAAACCGGCATACTTATAAAGAACACTAACTGACGTTTCGGAGATTCTTTTATTCCATTATCAAGTAAAAAACATAATCATGCTCAAATCCTATATTTAAGCATAGTTGGTACTATTAATGTACCAATCATGGTTTATTTGTTTTCCTAACCTTGTAACACTCACTAAAAGCGTGATAATAACCATCCAAGATCATGTTGCCATGTGAAACAAATTTGCTTAATTTTAGATTGTGATTAGAAATTGGTTGATGTTAAAAAGTAACCAAATGCCACCACTGTGAGAGAGATAAAATATACGTTTATACCCTTGTATGGCTCCACATAGCTTTGATCATAGCCTACCATGAAATTATTACAAATTAAAATAAGCAATTTCTCGTTTGGAATCTTAAAAGAATATAAAATTCGTGTTTTCATATTTCGTAAATTTCATAGGGCTTCTATATTTATTTATTGTGGTAGCGATTGTTGTGGGCTTAGTGCACAGCATGCGAGACATTTTAATGTATTGTTGGCACCAGGAGCTGATAAATGAATATACATCTGTAAAAGGTGGAAGTGTCTATGTTTCAACTACCGCTTCATATTCCATCTCTTAGCACTTGGTCGTTAGAGCAAAAAGCTGTTGGTTTTGTTTCCCAGCTCCAGGCCAGTTGATTCAACATCGAACAATCTTATTTCACCAAAGCAATGTGAAAAGGCGTCAACTTTCAGGCACGCACGTGAACCGATATTGAGTCAGGAGGCGAAACACGCGATTTTAATGCCTGTTTGCCTTGACTTACAGACGCCAGCTGCTTCACCGCTTCGTGCACATGGAGGTGCTGCATGCTTGACCTAATTGCAACACAAGTGATTTTTTTTCGTCACCTATCAATTGCTTTAAAACCTAGTCAGCGAATTTTTAACTTGGGTGACCCCAGAAAATTGTTATGACCAGTTATTCCAAATTTGGCCACATGGGGTCACAACCATGAACGAGGAATGGAAAATGCGGTAATATTATCATGAAACACTCCATTGAGCCCTCTTTTATGTCGCTCCTTGTGGCAACTATACCATAGTTAAAACAATAGTACAGTTGTCTGATAATCTGCCAATGCTAGTAATTAGTACACATACCTAACGATATTCTTTTTTCAGACCTACCGGTAACAGATGAAGTGGAAAAGAACCAGCTGAGTTCATCCTCCCGCCCCAGCAATCCATATTTGGTGAAACCATCCAAGTCTACCAAAAGGTCAACATTTAACCAGAGAGAAGAAACCGACTTTACAATGACAGATGATGGTGATGAGCCTTTACGAATGAGCGACTCAGAAAATGAATGCTTCAATAGCTCACCCAAGCGAAAAGCTTCACGTATCAGGAGAAAAACGGGATTAGTGCTATCCAGTCAACAGAAGATTTTCATTATAGACTACTTTAAAATCAGCATCAGGAAACATAAACCACCAGGCAAGATAGATTGTGAAAAGTGTATAAAAGCAAACCCCAAATTGTTTTCCAACTTGAAGGACTATCTACCAATTAAGTGGTGTGTTAATAACCACATTGTTACTTGCAGACGTCAGATGACCAAGGTATGAAGACTCACACATAAATTGTTAAGAAAAAAATACTTATTTTAGTTTCTGTGGTGGTATGAAGAAAAATGTTCAGTGCGTATAAGTTATTAAATAACATTATGCTCAAAGATTAGCTTGTGTATTATTCTATGGCAGTGACACAGCAACACATTAATATGCGGCTCTTATGATCGCCTTGAATTTGAAGGTGTTTGCATCCTGAAGTCTCAGTAATGAAGTCCTTTCAGTAAACTCGATTTATTCTTTATTTATCTTTTTTTGTTTGCATCTTTTCAGCAGTATACGCTGAATAAAGAATTGGTTTTCCGAAAATATTAATAATTTTCCGAGCACCGTACTTTAAACGTTAAAACATAAAGAGAAATGTACTCTGTATTGTGTAAAGTAAACAACTTCAAGTTGCACAAGCTAATTGGAAATGGTTTTGTATAGGTTATCGCCTGCAACGTAAATAGGTCTGCATCTGTAGTTATTGAAATCATCACCGAAGCAGTATTGTTTTCTTGATGTCAGTAAGCTAGTGAGTTCCTTCATATTAAAACGCAGACTGAATAAACTCAATTTCTCCGTTTCATGCTTACATGCTTAATTTATTGATTTTATTGTCTGATATTCAATTTTAAACTCGAAATAAAGGATCACTGTACATTTTATCCATTCTTTCGACCCAGCAGTAAATGGAGGTCCCCTAACAACACCCAAGTTTATAAAGACAAAATAAACAACTAAACCACTACATTACGAAAGGACTAATCGTGGAAATCAATGGCGGACAATTTCAACCATAGTAAGAAGTTCTGGCTTTTCTTTACAAACGGACCTACAAATGAAGCGACCTTGTTCTGATTTTTTTTTTACTATATTCAGCCATCCGCGCTGTGGACATCAATAATAATTATTTCAGCTTATCGTCAGGTTAAGGGCAAGAAATAACGATTATTTCATTTTTTTAAAACATTCTTTTCACCTTACTATAAAACAGACGTTTCCCCACCTACCACATAGGTTCATAACGTCAGAATCCTGGCTTACAATCAGTTCTGTCGATTTTAAAAAGTGAAAAAATAACGTTTCCTGTATTTTTCACCTTTTCTTTACACCTTGCTGAAATCAGAGGTTTCCCCTCCCCTTCTTTTATTTATCAGTTCAACAAACGTTGTTAGTATTTTGCTATTTTATAACGATTCCTCTATTTTTTACCCTTTTTCACATTTCTACGCAAAACTCCACGATGGGATGTGGAATTACAGATTTATTTTGGAGGTTTTGCCAGTATTTAGTAAGTTAGGGGGGGGGGGGTCTAGAAAATGCATGACAGGCGAGCGCGTGCAAACGAAGCTAAGCTGGGGTGGATAAGGAAGCAAAATATGAAAAGACGGATCGCTGTATTTTTCTTACGATTTTATTATTGAGCAGTCATTTTTTTCTAGAAATTTTGTAGAAGTTTCAAATTATTACAGCACTTAAAGGTGTTCGGGACGTTTTGTTCGTTGCTATAATAATTATTTCTGATGGTCAATCGGTAGGGCAGGTGAGGTTGGTTTCTGTTTTGAATTCTCAGTCTTTTTGTGAAGGCCAGACGTTGGAAGCAAGGGTGCAAACTAGTCTTTAGGACCCATACCGCGTAACCGTTTCACTGTCTGGTTTCGAACGAACCATCCTTCTCAAGAAGGGCTGTATTAATATAGCCTCACGGCCCCTTTCTTCATGTTGAAGCGTTAATGGTTTAGAATATGTCTTGAAAGCCGCCAGCAGTCTCTACTATTCACACCCACGCTATAAAACGTTGGTGTTTGAGCGGGCTGATTCAACATCGTATCATCACAAGAACCGGACGGTTACTCTAAGAGCAGACGAATTAACGAATTTCTAAACATTTAGTGCACGCACGAAGATGGAATATACTTTTTGAAGCGCGAATAATCAAGTAGGCCAGCATTTTTACCGAAAGAGGTCTGAAAATTACGTTTATTTACCGAGCAGTAGCGGCATAACGCGGTTCCTCACAGACAAACAAACAAACAACGCCAAAATGTAACCCTAGAAGGTAAATCGTGCGTTTTGCGTCCTTCTATCGGAAAGAAAGCTAATGGATTTAAAAAGAAGTGCAGTTACGAATCAAACTGCCTGTTAAACGTCTACTACAAACAAGCAAGCAGCCTCGAAAACGAGTGGAAGTATTGCCCTTCAAAGATAATGGTGCTTTTCTAGTGGCAAAAAGAACTGGAATTGCAAAGCGAAACCGTGGGGGAGTAGACTTATAGGAAAAATCGCGTGTTTTTCTTGTTTTTATCTAAAAATAAGTGGTGATCAGTCAAAAGGACGGATGGTTGCTACCTCGCTTTTGGGTTAAAAACACTAAAACGCTGGCGGAATGACCCTTGGTAGTGGTGTAGTGGTTGGAATAGGGGAAGTGACGGACACGTTTGAGGGTGGACGGAGATACAATAATTTCCTCCTTTGTGGGTTAGAAACCCGTTAAAGGCCAGATAATGCTGCCTAAAAAATTTAGGGCACCGTCCTTTTTCTTCATGCCCGTGTTTCGTACTGAAGCAAGCAGGAGTTATACCAGAACATAGTGTTTAGAAAAAAAAAAACGTTTCTGCACACATTTGCCATCGAGGTTCAAAATTGCCCATTTTTCGTGTAACTTGCCAAACATTGGCGGTGGGGTTCCTCCCTCCATAACTCCAAGTGCCGACGCCCCTGCTCACCACGAAGCACATGAATTTAAAATCTGATGAAAGTACTTCACCACACATTAGACTATTTAGTGGTTTACTCCAAGAAGAATAAATGAAAACACCAGAAAAGGGAAAAAAAAATCCTACAAAATTAAAATTTTATGGAAAGTGTCAAGCAGTCCGAATACACATCTTCTCCCAAAAACGGAGCCGAACCCACACCGGTTGTTGTTGTTGTTGTTGTTGTTGTTGTTGTTGTTGTTAGGGAGCAAGACCCCAAGCAGGTTCTGCCTTTTCAAAGGGTTTTGTAAAGAGCGTTAACCGCTTCCGGTCGTAAGACTATTTCCGGGTTCTGCCCGTTTACAATTTAAACAACAATGTATCTGACAACAATTAAGCTCTAACAACAATTAAACCTCATCTACTTCACGGTGACACACTAGTGTTCCTCGAAAATTCTTCATTCAATTGTTCTTTCTTTATTTTAAATTAGACTAGCCGAGTCGCTCGCTAACGCTCGCTCATTCGGCCGCGTCTCGCTTCGCTCGAGAATATTTCTTGTTCCAACACTTATGCTCAGACGGACAGTTCCACACAAAAACAAATAGTCAAATGATCAAGGAAACGATCAGTGTATTACGCGTTTTTCATACGGTTTCAGTTCATAAACAAACGTTAACTGCGCCTCTTTCTTTCTCTTTGTTTATACTCATTCGCCACATTTAATAAAATTCACCAGATTCATTTTAACTAATGAACAAATATTTAGCCTACTACCTATTAACTGTATTTAGGAAAAAGTGCTGTTTCTGATGACAAACACTGATTTCGTTCGCTTCGCTCACTCAATCAGCGCAAACAATTCCTCAGAAACGTGCCTGAATAAATGTACCACCAAGAACCACACATCATTTGTAATTTGTGCTAGTACTGCACTTTACAAGGGTTTTCTTGTTTAACTTATTTTAAAGCAAGCCAGGCCTACATGCAGCACGAAATCATACCCAGAAGTTATGCGTGGTTACCACAATTACGCTAGACTGCTGAGTAGAGCCCCAGATAATGACGTACTGATCGAATGTAGACGTTTTACAAATACAAACATAGAAATATTTCTGACACCCTGTTCTGTTACCAATATAGTTTGTTACGTAGGCCTGATTTAGCAGTTAATCTTTTCGTATCTTTACTTATTTTCTTTTAAATTTACGGCCAAATTGGCAGTTTGAATTTGAAATATCCAAAATGCAACTCCAACAGTGAGCTGCACGTGCCTCATTCTTGAATGACAACTATTCGGACTGCCAGCCGTTTTCCCGCTGACAACACTACTGGCCCACGCGACGCTTACATGGCGCAACAATTATGGACCGCCCTCTCAGCAGGAACATTTTACATTCCAAAGCTAACAATCAAATTCGAAAAATTCGTTTCAACAATGGTCCAAAGGGGTTATTTCGTTTTTTCAAGGGGAAAACTTTTACCTAGAACTACGAAAATACGCCTAAACGATATCCGGAGTAATTTCCTGTCTTTCGAGACCTTTCTCACATTTCTAGCCTTTCTACTTCCGGAGGAGAAGACGTACATATAAACCGACAAACCGACCGTAAGTCTTTAATGATTAAGACTAGCGGAGTCGCTCGCTTCGCTCGCTCATCCCGCATCGTCTCGCTACGCTCGAGGATGTTTCTTGCAGCAACTCTTATGCTGCTAACAGGGGCTCTACAATCTACATCTTCGGAAGCTGTACAGTATAAGTAATGCCAGAGCCGAACACTAAGACCGACACATCGCTTTTAAGTTTTGTTAGTACCACACTTTAAATGGGGTTTCTTGTTTCTCATATTTTAAGAATTTTTACTTAGTACCCATTAACTTTCCCGCTGCTTGTGGTGCTTTGAACCAGTACTACATTTTACACGAGTTTTCTTGTTTAAGTCAATTTAAGATTTTTTGTTTGCTTACGTCCTCAAGTGAAAACGCAATGTTTTGGATGTAAGTTAGGCTTATGCAAGGCACTAATTGGTACCCAAAGCTGCTCGAGTTTAGCCACACCAACAGCGAACACCTTGCCAGGATTTGTTAACATAGTAAACCAATATTTTTCGTATCTTTGCGCAGTGTAATTTAATCCACCCAAAACCAAAACTGGTAGAAAAACCCGCCAAGTTTCCAAAAACGGTCGGCCTTTGAAGGTAGTGATATCATTCCACCAGGGAAAGGCCGCCAAGGTTAATCCTATTAGCCAAGTTAATCGCACATACTAATAATTCGATGAAAACTAGAAGATTACTACTAGCGGTAGCAATCTTCAAGTTTTCATTTAACGTCCAAAGTATTATTCGGTACGATTAACTTGGCTAATAGGATTAACAACAACCGTCGCCCCCAATACATTGATGCCGCACGTTCCTGAAATGTTCGAAGCTTTCACGAAAAAAATCTGTCAACAATCGATGACGTCACGTATTGTTGCGGTATTGTTGCTGATTGTTGCGTGATTGTTGCAAAAGGCGCCTTTTCGTTAATTTGGGGCATTTAAAACCCTCCTCGTTTGTTAAAAATATGCCTAAACTACGAACCGATTAATTACTATTTTCTGCCTTTCGACACTTCTTTCAGATTTTTAGCCTCTTACTTCCAGAGGAGAAGAGGTACATACCTATATATATATGTATATACATATAAGCCGACCGCAAGTTTTTAATGGATTAGGTGTTTTGCAATGCATCTAGACACACGCTCGTGTGTCGCGCCAATTTAGGCAACAAACGTCACATCAATTCAACTGTGGAGGGGTAACCATTGTAGATCGACGCCATAGCGTGTAAGTGTCTTATATCCTGCAGCATGGCTGGCCACGTTTCAGGTAGGCCTACTTGGGGGAAAAAAAATGCGCTACAAATACTTAAATTGTAGTAAACTGGAGAGCAATGAACCACTTGAAAAAAATTAGCTAGTGTAGGAATGTCAGCTAAGCGGCTTTCAATGCAAAATCTGACTCTCCAACTTAACGTTGCAAATCTGTTACTAGCTAGCTTATCACCCAGTTTCGATGATCTAAGTACTTTACAACAATGCTTGAAACAATGCAACAAGCTTGACACCGTCATCCCAGGCCTGAAGGACTGATATTTACATCCCATACTGAGACCGACAACGGGCCAGCACACACGCAACAAAGAACGAATCGTGGTGACGTTCTTTTGCTCAGAAAGTTTGTAAGTGCTACTGCGCATGCAACATTGTTTGCACAAAAAAAGAATCCTAATGCCGATTTTCCCTTCACCGAACAAGAATAATGTTGCAATAACAATGACTGTGAATGCGTGACTGGGTCATAAATAGGTTATTACCCTTTTCCTCGTACTGAACTGAATAATGGCTCGGCCCCTGCGCGGGGGGGGGGGGGGGGGTCGACATTGTTAATCTCAGTACTAGGAGAGCGGAATAATAACATGCTACTAGCTACTACTGTAGTCCGCTCATCCCCATATTAATCCCCATAGGTTGATTATCCACTGGGTACCGACCGAGAAAACGGAAGACTTCCAGCTAAGAAATTGGACAATGCAGTACGATACGAACTGCGTACACTTTATGGTTTAAGCCAGGGTATGTAAGGAGAATGGCGTGGGAGGGTATGTATGTGCGAACGTGTTGTTATAACCATTGTTAGTATTGTCGGCATCGTCTCTGATTGGATGGCCAAAGTTCGGACTATGACAACGTGTATACTGGCGTGCGTATCTATAGACACACGCTATTGTGTCGTCGCAAATCTAAAGAACGTTGCCAAATTTAGTCCAATTCACGCAAAACAAACAAAATGTTAAAATAAAGCCCAAAACTGGTAAAGAGGCCACCAAGTTGAGAACTTTTCGGCCTCACTAAGGAGTGAAATGAACAAAGTGAAAAACAATTTTAAAAAACAAATTAAAACAAAATCAAAAAGTGATAAAAAGGCGACTAAGTTGAGAACGGTTCGGCCTCTTAAAGCATGGATATGAAATTAAAATATTGGAAAAATTGCTACTCGTGGTATTGTAGACGTGACACGTTATTGCACATCTGCAGGCTAGTTCAGTTGAATCTAATGCTAAATTAAAAAAAAAAAGTAGTGATATCGTATCAAAAACCAAATCGGGTAAAAGGGACCGCCAAGTTCTGAAAGGTTCGGCCCTTCTAAGGAGTGATATCAACCCACCAAAACATTCGCTAAGTTAATCGCACCTCATAACACTTTGGACGTTAAATGAAAACTAGAACATTACTACTGAAAGTAGCACTGTTCTAGCTTCATTTCACCTACGACCTATGAGTTAGCGCGATTAACTTGAGCGAATGTTTTGGTGTGTATTATAATTATGTTGTTGCAAGCTGTGGTTGCCATTGCCCTCAGAAGGTTTGTTTTTAAAATGACCTTGCAAGTGCGTGTTATTGTCCTCACAAGGTTTGTGTTCAAAATGTCCCTACAAGGTGTGTGTGTTGCTGTCCTCACAAGGATTGTGTTCAAAATGTCCTCAAAGGGATTGAGTTCAAAATGTCCGTACAAGGCATGTGTGTTATTGTCCTCTCAAGGTTTGTGTTCAATTTGTCCCTATAAGGCGTGTGTGTTATTGTCCTCACAAGGTTTGTATTCAATATGTCCTCACAGGGCTTGTGTTAAAAATGTCCCTACAAGGCGCGTGTGTTATTGTCCTCACAAGGTTTGTGTTGAAAATGTCCCTACAAGGCATGTGTGTGTTGTTGTCCTCACAAGGTTTGTATTCACTACGTCCTTATAGGGCCAGTGTGACCATGTGTGAAAGGTGGCCCCACAAGCATAGACTTTCTACTGCGACCCCACAAGTCCAGTAGAACGGGTATGTGTGTGTTTGTGTGTGTGTGTCCGCAACGTGGGAATCTGACACTGTTTGTCCTATTGAAGTCGTTTGTTTGTATGTCTGTCAGACGGAATTATCTGTATAAGTACTGATTCGAACTGTGTTTTCAACATAAAGGCACAGTACTGATGACGTCACAATATTTTCATGCAAACGGATCTAGGCCTCTTTGTCTCTTAACTAAAGTTGATGAAAGCTTGGGCGACTGATAATGGGAAATCACAGTATTTTAATGCAAACGTGAAATCACATCAATGCTCTATAAAACCGGCCATATACTGGGGGGGGGGGGGGCTGCCCTAATTTCATAGAAGACAGGAGTAACTTTTCTAAGTTTAGTGATCAGAATTAGATTAATATGATGAACATGTTTCCAAAATTTGTCGATCACAAGTCCAAGATACTTACTTTCAGTAACGTGCTTCACCTTGGTACAGGTAAAAGTACAGTTTGAATAATTTAAACGTTTTCTATATGGATATATAAATCGTTACTTGAAAATTTTCGGTATGTGGAACGTATACCAACTGAATAGGATTTGTCTTCACTTATAAATAAATCATTAGTCAAAAACCAATAGTTTAAATTTCAAAATCTTTTTTTAGGTTAGTTTATGAGGCTGGATGGACAGCAAAACAACATCAGCAAAAAGTATTATTCCGCATGTTTTTTATGCAGTTCGCGATATCGTTTATGTAAATGCCGAATAAAAGAGGTCCAAGGACCGAGCCTTGGGGTACTCCGAAGCAAACATCAACTGGATCACTGATAATGTTACCAAGTTTGTTACGTACCTTTCTGCTATTCGGGTAACTCTTGAGGATGTAAAAACATTTGCCTCTAAGCCCATAATTTTGACATTTATTTAAAAGTTTTTGATTGTCAGTGGTACCAAAAAACCTTCTGTAAGTCGATAACACTGCTTTAATGTACTTGCTTCGCTTTTGTTTAAAAAATCATATCGCTTATTTGTAACAATATCGTGTTTGTTCAAAAAGTTCAAAATGTTTTTTAAGAAATACTTTTCAATAATTTTATTAATGTTAGAAAGAAGTGCAATAGGTCGGTAATTATCAAAATTTGTCTTTGTCAAAATTGTCTCTTCACAAACCGGAAAAATGTTTGTATTTTAACATCACACTTCATAATTTGTTAGGCTAATTAATATCTAATAATATTTCTTCGGCGATCTATTGGCATAAATGATTTTAATTTTTACCACTTCAGTCTTTTAGATTTTCGATTTTATGGTAAGTATTAGCAAACGATTAAAATTAGTACTTGCACACACACACATGAAACGTCATGATTATTGAAACGTAACGTCACAGATGAAACTTCAGGTTAATATTAGCAAAAAAAAAGTTCCCCGTAAAAATGAAGAATAAAACTGGCAAATTGAGAAAATTTGCGTCTGTTTAAGTGCTATTGTGCTTTACTTTTTTAAATATATGATTCGTAAAGCATAATAGTACTTAAACAGATGCAATTTTCTCAATTGTACATTTGCTTATTTCAGTTAAAAATCATCAATTTTTATCCGTGTACATTTTAACAAGTGAAGCTTCAATAATATAAAACCTTTTTCAACTACTATATGGCATCGCGCTACAAAGGTTTATGTCCTCGACGATTGAATTGATGTGATGTTTGTTGCCTTACTTGCTGTTATTTTTATTGAGCCTACAGGCCTGCACACCATTCGCTCAATCTAACTTAGCACTACTTAATTACAACTGAAATCTAAGCCGGATTCTACCTGAAACTACACAATACACTCCACTCCACTCTACACACTGTACACCGGTTCAGCCTAATTGACACAACACCACTGCAACAGTCGGTAACCACAAGAAAAAGGGCAAAACATGGGCAAAACTGGACCAAGCCACAAACGTACAGGCCCAGACGCAGACACCAATAGGAAGTATTGGGCAAGAGAGATCTGAGGGAACCTTAGGTAATAGGTGTTGCCTTGCAAAAGTCAATGGTCCTGCGCAGGGAGCCGATACCAGGTACAGAATGCGGGGGAAACACCAAAGGCCACACTCAAGGGGTCAACCCCGCCACAGTGAATAAAGTATCACTGCGCCGTCCAAAGTGGACACTCAAACAGAAAGTTGCGCACAGTCTCTTCACTGCCGCCACAGGCACGCAAGGACGAGTGAGATCATCATAACCTGCACATGTGCGCCCGGAGCTGTATATGCACAGAGCAGAGCCTGGAAACCAATCCTGCATCCCGACAGGTAAGGCTGTTAAGGGGTGCAGGACATGCTGTGTTGGGGTGGAGTGCGCAATGCCTGCAGACCACTCCGCAGCCCACTCCTTCGCAAAAACCCCAGCAATCACCAGCCGCAAATCCCTCGGGCTCAAGACAGCACTGATCTCACTGATTTCTACCACCATCAGAACCCCGTCTTTCAGCCAATTCGTTGCCAAAGCTGCCCGCAGGGCCTTTTTCCAGCCAATCGAGACCACCCGACCACACTGATTCAAGGTAAATAGCCTCCACCCAATCCCAAAAGCAACTGAGTGATAGCACTGCATGACCGGATGCACAGGCTCAGAAAGCCCACGACCACCAACAAGTCAGTCAGAACGCAGAATTCTGGCAGCTGCATATCAGCACCAATGTCTAAGGCTACAGAGATAGCTATTAACTCTCCAATAAAGGCCGACGGGAGAGAGCTGAGAGAGTAACAGTACTCCAGGCGCAAATCTGGAATACACACCCCCCTCCCCTTCCCCTGTCCTTACAGAACGACATGTCACAGAACACCTGAGTGCCCAACCCAGCAACCCACGCACTTTCCATCAGCAGGGAGGAAGCAGCAGTAGGGTACCAGAGCCAAGGTGCTGGTGGGTTGATGAAAGTAGGGCTTTGGAATCTCCTCAGCATCTCAAATTGCAGGAGCGACACCCCGACACCCGGAGCACCAAGCAGATCACGGGTACCCTGAGACAGGGACCCGTAAACCATGAAAATACTGCTCAAGGGATCTGACTCCCCCTCCCTATCACCCTCAGACTATCCTGGACAGCAGTTCCTAAGCTCGGAAGAATACTGAGCGTTCGCCAGCCTCAATGTGCAGAGCATGCACCGGGTATAGTGCAGGCAGCTGGCGACAACCCTAAGGCAATGGTTTAGTGCAACCTGGACGTCTCTGATGGCCTGTTTAGAATTGATCAAAACAGGAACGTGATAATCAGCGCAGGAACACACAGACCCTATAAAACGAAACAACTGTACTGCACCTCGCCACAGATGCAATGATGAAAACGGACTTCAGTACATTCGTTCTAGACTAAATAATACTCTGCCTGACCGCCGTTACGTGGTAGGCCCACATAAGTTGTGGGTCGAGCCAGAAGCCGAAGAAACAGACCTTCGGCTTAGCCTTAACACAGGTACCATTCACCACAATGGAGCCATCCCAGGCCTGCCTTCGCCAAAAGATCATGAGCTCTGTTTTTGCACTAGATAGCTGGAGGCCCCTGGCTGCCAGAGCCTGGGATCCCCTGGAAACAGCAGCCTCCAGAGAAGCCAGAACAACAGGCAGGTCCTTCCCTGCAAGCCGCACGGCGACATCATTAACAGAGGCGACCACGTTGACCGACGAGTTCATCTAAATGAGGACAGCGTTGATTGCCACCGCAAATAGTGCCGTGCTCAAAGAACTGCACTGGGGGAGATCCGTTTCGGTGGATTGCACACCAGACTAGGCATCCCCCACCCTGGTTGCAAAACTCCTCATGGCCAGCAGAGCCAAAACAGCAGCCATGAGTTTCCTGCTGACTCCCAAATCAATCAAGGAGTATCCTACCCACGACAGGAAGACTCTATTGTAGGCAGCCTTGACCTCTAAAAAGACAGCCACTGCAAAGCAGTCGTTAACCCAGGCCTCCCTGACGTCTTGAGCGTTAAGCCTTATACATCAGGAAGCTATGGTGTAGTGCACGCAGGAAAGCTTATCGTTAGTTCCCTTTCGTTGTAGCCTCGATAACATTACAGAAACAATTATCATAGCTTTAAGATGAATTACAAAACCGTTTGTAATAAAAGGGGGGTATTAAAGAGGCACTACCACCGATTGAAAGTCTTCAGAATCTGGCAATATCTAGCGCTATCTAGTACTATGTAGCACTTGCTTGCATCAAGCGAAGGAATGCACAACGCCATTTCGTTTAACGAAACAAACAAGATACGACCTCCTTAATTATCGAGTGAAAACGTGGTACGTTCCAGTGCAGTTTGGAGCAATCTGTAAAGGGTAACAATATCAATGCCGCTAAATGGTGCCATGGTATTTTCGGTACTAATCGGTGATAGTGCCACTTCAATTTACAGTTGTGATGAGCAGTAGGCATTAAGGGTTCTGTTCTCGTCTAAAATTGTCGCCTATCAGGGTCCTTTGATTACATACAGCTTATGTCATCAAAGGACTGTATGGTAGGCTACAATAATTCATACCAGAACGGAACCCTTAAATGCCGATCATATGCCGATGTACAGTCCACTCAAAACTAAACAGCAGCGAAGAAACAGTGGTAGACTTTTGCAAAATGCAATGGCAAGGCAGCGGCCATTTTTAAAAACTGAAACGCTTCTGATGTCACAGCTGTTTTTAGTGCCATTCTACTCGTTCTTGCATCTCAATTGCTATTGATATTACCGTACTTGACCAGTTCGATGAAGCGACAAAAACGATATAAAGCTAAGCCAGAGCCCTCCAAACATCTCAATTGTTTTAGAGTGCATAACGCTAGTACCTAAATCCAATCGTCAATGGAAATGAAAATACACAAGGATTGTTTATCGTGTCAACATATGGAAAGCACCATCACAAGTTGACAGCGTAAAAGTATGCCCTTTGTTTTAGTTTCGAAGGAATGTTATCACCTACTGTGATATCTTGCGTAATCTCGACCGTGTATCCTTTATTATCGGAAATAGCTCTGCTGTACAACTGTGACGCTTTCCATTGAGTGAGCCGACTCAACAGTCGAACTACCCTACCTATACCAAGAATCACTGCCACTGATGGGTTCATGGGTCAAAATTGGATCAGCTTTTCAACTCACAACCTAGGAATAACTTGACCCAGTAATTCAAAGACTCATCCCATCTCTGGTTCATTCATTGTCATTTGAACCAGTGACACATGATTTAATAATAATAATAATAATAATAATAATAATAATAATAATATTAGTTAAAAATTATAACATTAATTTATTTTCAGTGCCGTTCTCTACTTAAATGACGATTTTGAAGGAGGAGAATTTGTCTTCGCGGCGAATGAAACGTCTATCAAGGTAAAACTGTGATATGATAAAAACATTACGTTAACACACTTAAATTTGGAAATTACTTCCCAACATAGCCTTCTTACAACATAGCTTTGGCGAATTTTCACAAGTTGCGACCTTGCGACCTTCTCTGGGCTATTAGGGCTCTGCATGGATTTAAATTAAGGTTGTTGCTGTGGATGATGGCGTCATCTCATAGAAGTGTTTGCTGGAAGCCATCAAAGCCGTCGTATCTGTGTATGGACCTTTTGTTAAGCTGAGGGTGTTGAAGAATATTTATAAATAATAAATAAATCAATTTCCCACATGAACATGGGCGGTCTGCGGAAGGGTGTTGAGCCACTAATACCGAACCGAGTTTTTAACTAGGTTGTAAATTGTCTCTTCAAGAAATTTTGGAGATTTTCCTGCTTTAGCATTCGACAGAAACCAAGCACCGTGGACTGGTTGACCGTTAATTGAAATGGTTTCTATTGCCAATATGTGTTTAAATTTTGCTTGTGGTTAATAATGGAAACATCTTCCCAATTTAAGCGCTGAATGGAAACACCTTCCTGAATTTAAGCGCTGAACTGCGAAGGCATTTGTGAGATCGAAATTTTGTACGAAATTTTGTGTTTATTAACTCGAACTTCCAGCTGTTATGGACTTTGTCCAATGGAAATCCCTGGACACTTGGCATGTAAATATTGTTTTTATGACGTCGTCTACTAACTGATAAATAAATACAGATGCAAAGCTATTTACGTTGCCTCTATAAATAGTTTGCAGAGGCAAAATATCACTGTTTTGCAGGGGCAAATAGTTTTGGCAGGAAACGTCCTGCCTATGGACGTTTCCTTTTAAACAAAAAAAGGCCGTGTCAAAGCCCCAGAGGCCCCCAAACTACCAATTGCTGAACTTCCAATTGTTTCCCCGATTTTCTTGTAAACGGGTCTGCGGCCTTGCAGTGCTGGAAACACCGGTTCTCGTCAGATCTCCGAAGTTAAGCAACATTGGGCTGGATTGATACTTGGGTGGGTGACCGCCAGGGAATCTGGCTGTTGCCAGACATAGGGCCTTAGGAATTTGGGCAGATGACCAGGAGTGGTTAACGCTCGTTAAACCCTTTAAACCTTTTGTATAAACGGGTCATTCATCCTTAACTATCCTATCTTTTCTCGTACAAAAACGTGTATGACTTCACATCCAGGGACGACGCTAGAATCACTTTACTGGGGAGGCGGCATTTGGGCAGCATTTTAGCCAGGGGGGCGAACCAGAAAATGCTATGTTTGAGGTCCCCCTCCAAAAAAAAGAAAAAGAAAGAAAAGTAAAATTAACACACTTGCAATTCTCTTTCTCACACCAAACGTTCTCAACTGTTTTCTACACCATTTTTTGGGAATATTTTTAAATGCAGCTGTAAAAAAGATGATCTTTCAACTCTCACAGTAAAACTTAAGCTCCATTGATGTGACCCCAAGTCCTTCCTGTCGCTGTGAAAGAAACCAACGTAGTTTTCTTAATAAGTAACCAGAATTTTCTTCGTTTATACGTTTGATTTTTATCTGATGGTGGGGGGGAAGGAGGCGCGGGGGGGGGGGGTCAAAAAAATTAGGGGGGCGAGCTCCCCTTTTCGCCCCCTTAGCGGCGTCCCTGTTCACATCATTCTGCTACTTCACATCATGTACGACTTTACATCTTTGATCCGTTTGCTTTTCAGGCCGAAGTTCGTCCGAAATGTGGTCGGTTGGTTGGGTTCTCATCCGGTGGAGAAAATCTTCATGGAGTAAAAGCTATCAAGAGAGGTCGCCGTTGTGCCATTTCTATGTGGTACAGTTTGGATCCTGTAGAAATGGAAACAGACCGGTTGTTTACACAAAAAATCTTGGATAAACTGCAACGAAATTTGAAAACCGAAACTGGGTTAAAGTCGAAACCTGGTGTGGATAGTGAGCTACCTGCGGAAACATGTGATCGCTGCAAATTCTTAAAATATCGTGCGGCTGATTATGTATTACATGGTATAGATGTCCCCATTTCCGAAGCTTTTGTTAATAATGGTTACATTAATTATTAAAAAAATCTGGCTGATAAGAGAATGATTCTGCTTGCTTCAATTATTATTGCCTGTTCTGCCTAGTAAAATTGATGCACCTTGCCTGCACAACGAGTTCGTGAGAGCCTACACACGTTTCAAGCATAGTGAGGCAGAGCCAGGTAGATGGGGGTAATTCCTGTTCTGATTTGCGAGCAGTTCATGACAAGTGCTGGGACTTGTCTGAACTGCTCTGTTTGAGCAAAACTGAAATTACTCCCAGTTAGTTCAGCTTCCCACACGTGTATTTTAATGCGAAAGTTGGTTACGTCGAGCTAACAAATCCTCGTATTGAGGTTTTCTTGAATTTTATTTTATTTATAGGAGGTTGCTGGCGATTTTGTTGGCGTTTTTATTGATATTTACATGTTAATGATTGTGCGTTTTAAACGGCAAACTTCTGGGCAGAAACTTCCTGTTACCGACTTAGAATGCTCAGTTAGACGTTTTTTTTTCGTGTGTCCTCGTTGTCGAATTTGGTGTTTCAGGTGAGACTGTGTTTTACAATTATTTCAAGTTTTTAAATAGGTTAAATTTAGGGGTGCAAAACTCTCTATAAGGCTTTGGTTTTAATTAGATTTATTTTGAAGTGTTAATAGCCTGGTTTTCACACCTTCGGGACAAAAAGGTTGGATACAGGTGCCCCCGAATGTAAATTTTCAGGTTCAACGTCCAAGTTCGAAAAATATCGTTAGGGACTGGTCATTATTTATGGCCAAGTGTGGGGGGTGGGCCGAGGAGATATGAAAATGCGACCAAAAAATTTTCGATGATCCCACCCCTTCGAGACCCTATAAAAAAATCTTGACCCCTGCCCCACTCAAGGTCCTAAAATAATGTGATTCCCCCTCCCAAAAAAAATGTTCTTTCCGTAGGCTATACCTATTGAGACTGTCTGCAGATGATTCCTGTAGCTGTTACTAAGAAGCTCTCCACACCGACAGTTACCGTTAGTTGTAAGGCAACGTGTCTCTTTTAGTCTTCTGTACAGCCGTACCGACTGAGAAGACTATTGCAACGACTTTGTCCGTCCGTCCGTCGCTTTTTTTCAACTTCGAAACGGTACCAGATAGAGACGACCACTGTTTACAACGTTAGATTCAGTGTCAAAAGTCAGTCAAATAACATGGCAAATTAAAACATCGTTACCTCCTATAGCTAATAGACCTCTTCGACGTAACTAAATTAAATAATAACATTTGATCGTCGAATTGAAATCCTAAGAATTTGTGTTAACGCAGCCGTAAAAACAAAAACATTTTAGCTTCGTTTAAAAATCTTGTCGCATTGTTGCATGAATACGTAGGATTACAGTCGAACCAAATTCTCCATTAGGCCTATCTGCTACTTACGAAACTAAAACTGCCGTTAAAAAAATGAGGTCTAAAAAATGAAAATTAAGCCTAAAAACAAGTTACCGTGGCAAAGTCAAGATGCCACTAGTCACTGCTGGCTTTCTCAACAGCGTCTCTCCTGTCCCTTCCCTACTACCATTGATCTATATAGGCTACGTTGCGCATTACGTTGTAACTGTCACTACCTTCCTAAAGCACCGAACAGAACGAACCAAACGTACCACTGTTGGTGAAAGTTCAGCTCATGCCCTATAGTCGTATTGATGTGGCTTGCTTACGTCAACCATCGTCATCGACGAATCTGTTTCCGGTTCCTCATGCATGGTCAAAAGCTCTATAACCACCCGCAACCACCTCCCCAAGTTGGTTTGCAATTTGGCATTGCTCGCGCCTGGTTACATCCGTTAGTCTAGCCTGGTCCAATCAATTAGCCACGCCTGGTCACGTTAAAGGTATGATGTAATGAGGGCTCTGTTGAGCTTGCTGATTTTGGTGAGCTGTGATTGCAGTTTCGGAAGGTACTAAACGGCTGACGCAACGTTACTGCGCACGCGCGACGTCAAGTTTGAAGCCAAAGTGCCTCTAACAGTGGTGCGTTCAGTTCGCTCTGTTCGGTCGTTGAGGAAGGTACTGACTGTAACTGAGTGCCCGGATCGAGGCATACCGTGTTGCAAAAATGAAAAGGCTTACTGTATACAATCCAAATATCCGTCAGTTGCTACTTACGAAATGAAAGTTGTAAATTAGGTCTAAACACTGACAATTACGCCTAAAATGTAAAATAAGCTTAAAAGCTAACACATTTTTTTACGGGCAATTCTGATGGTTACTGCTTTTAGATTATATAATAGAGATAGCTGTTGCAATGCGTGATAGAGAAGTGTGCGTCACTATTGGTAGTGGCAGAGCTGTACAGAAGACCGGATGCGGCTAGGTAGTCGCTGTAGCCGCTTGTTTTTACCGAAAAGACTATTGTCGCAATTCACACAATAAGTATGATGAACACACTGTTTGCCAGTACGCCCAAATCCCTAACATAGTCAGCACCCGAAAGACAGAGAAGCCAAGAAACCAGGTGCCAAGGCTTGTCTACAAAATTCTTTGTAAAAACTATACTTGCAGTAATGGTACTGATAACTTTGTAAACACTCGCAGAAGCTGATGCGTTTTTAGAAATTTTGACTGCTGAAAATGCCATTTGAGGTCGAAAAGAGACTTTTTATTGCCGTCGAAAATATCATTACCCTTTTTTTCCTAACACCAGTTCCTTTTGTTGAAGGGCTCAATCGCCTAGAAGAGAAGTAGTCATGCCTGCCGTGCTCGCAGCCCCCAGTTATGCGCATACGTGCAGGCCTCTATACAAAGCATGGCCTGGTGCTGGGCTTCTTTCTTTCTTCCTAGGGCATCGCATCCCGAATGAACCTCTCTCGAATGAACCTCTCTACAAGGAAACAACGGGTGACCTTTGATTTCTCTTGACTCCTGGAAGTCGTACTCTCTTGTCCCGAATTGTCGATTTGGCTGCGTCTCTTCGCCTGAGTGTTCAAGCGCCCGTGCTACAGCACGAGGCTCGAAGACTAACAAGATCACCGAGTGGGATTCGGTCTCCTTTTCTGGAACTGCGGATTCCCTGATTCTTCTTGCGGCTTGCTCCTTCAGTTTCGTGGTGTCATTTTGCACCGTACTCCTGCAAACGCCGGAACACTGCAGCACAGACGACCGAGCAACCTAGTGTTCGGACGATGCTCGAGGATTGAAGGCTACCAACCGAGTCCACCAACCGAGATTCGGTCTCCCCTTTTGTTTTGGACCCACTGATTCCCTGATTCTTCATGCGGCTTGTTCTTTCAGTCTCGTGGTGTCTTTACACACGGACTCCTGCAAGTGCCGAAAACTCTGAAACAGACGACCAAGCAACAAAGAGCATTCGGACGATGCTCGAGGCTCGAAATCTAACAAGTCCACCAACCGAGATTCGGTCTCCCCCTTTTGGAATCACGGATTCCCTGATTCTCCTTGCGGCTTGCTCTTTCAGTTTCATGGTGTCTTTACACACACGGACCCCTGCAAGTACCGAAGCACTGCAACACAGACGACCGCCTAACCCAGCATTTGGACGATGCTCGAAGCTCAAAGACTAACTAGACCATCGACCAAGATTCGGTCTCCTCTTTGGAAACCGCGGATTGCTGTCCACCCTGTTCTTCTGGCAGCTTATCCGTCGGTTCCGTTGTGTCTTTTCACCAACAGATTCCTGAAAGCGCTGCTGCAATACATCACAGGCAACCGAACAACTAAATATTCGGACACTACTCGAGATTCGAAGGCTTGCAAGACCACCGACCGGGACTCGGTCTCCTTTACTGGGACCACGTATTGTTGTCCACTCCGGCTCTTCTTGCAGCTTGCCCTTCAGCTCCGTTGTGTCTTTACACACACAGATTCATGCAAACGCTAGTACACTGCACAGGCATCCGGGCATCTGACTCGCCAAGCAACCGGACTGCTCAGCAACCAGAAACTGCGAGTTGCTGCCACACCTGATTTCGTATAGAAGCCCCTTCTTCATCACTGGTTCCCGCTGTTGCACAGGCGCTCGGGAATCAAGAACCAACAGAAACCAACTGCTTTAAGTACGCATGACGCTCATAGCACAACCTCGGCATCCGAGCATCGATCTGCATCCATGACTGCATGCCAGCAGCCACATGCCACAAAACAAACGTCCGGGCATCCGCACATTCCCTGAAAGAGTGTGTGTTGACAAACATTGCCACAGGCATCCGTACGACCGAGCCGCCTCCGGCTGCTGCAAAGCAGACAACAGCGTCCGGCTGCCAATCCACCCTTCAGGTTTCTCTAGTATTGCCACCTTCTGTGCATCAATTCTGCGCAGGCTCTTCATATATAGACCAGTCAGTCGGTCGCCAGTTCTTCCCTCTTCTCGAGGCTTCGACCACGTTCGACGTGCTGTAGACTGTCTCCGTGACCCACGAAACGATAAAGCAAGCACAAAGGCGTCCAGCTGCCATCCACCTTTGAGTTTTACTAGCATTGCCACCTTCTGCGCATCGGTTCTGCGCAGCCTCTTCATATATAGGCCAGTCAGTCGGCCGCCATCTCGTCCTTCTTATCAAAACTTCGACCACTTTGGACATGCTGTGGACTGCCTCCGCGACCTATGGTCACCATTCCTATTCCCAGGGTAGCGGTTCCTGTCCATGATCCTCTTTGGCTTCTGTCTACAGTCCTCCAGACCTACAGAGAACTTAATGGATGGACAAGGCTTGTCCTTCGCTGCATAACAATGCCCGAATGTTTCCACAACAGTGCATCTCAGCACGAGCACCCAGACAACCAAGCTTCTTCTTGCTAATGTACATCAGACAACCTGGCAACCGGACACCGGCGTTAGGGCCCGGGACCATTTTTTTTTATTTGCAACGCGTTATCCACGTGCTTTAGACGACGCTACTCGTCTCCAACATTTTGTCTGCTTTTGGCCACTATGCTGCTAACCAAACACCGGTACACCTTCTGTCCCTCTTCTGGCATCCGAGGCTCCGGTCCAGGCCCTCGTCCGGGCCTGGTTCCCTCTCTTCTTTTCTATGAACCAACAATCAGTCCACCTTCTTCGAAGATAAAGACCTCTGTCATGACTCCAGGTTCTGTCGTTCATCACTCAAGCGAACAAGCAGGGAGGGGGGGGGGGGAGGCGACCTACGTATACAGACGGCCACCAGTGCACGGTCTCCGAAGACCATGGACTCGTTAAGGGCATCCAAGAAGACCCCAGTTTCTCACCAAGACTGCTACAACCAGAGCCGTGCCATCCCTAAAAACAGTTACCTCTCACCACTCCCTTTAGACTCCCGATTCCGCCGACTCGCTGTGTCGACTTTCAAACATGTCCAAACACGACCGTGGGAAAACGTTCCAATCTTTTCGTAAAGGGCACAAATCTTAATGGATTTTCGCCAACCTTCAAATTCTGCAAACAATCGAATATTTTCGCATTGAATCCAGTCGATTAAACACAAACGACTATTCACAAACTTAGCCTTCTTTGCACTCCGTGCCTCGATGAAAAACACACTAGTCGGTAGGAACGTTCAAACCCTTCAATAGTAACTTCATTACACCATTTCATTAAACTTAATTTTGAAGCTCAAACCGAATAATTCTCAAGCCTCTTAAAAGAAAGCAATTTCATACACAGCGCGCGTCGGCCACGTTGCGTCATAATTTTCATAAACATTCCCACGCCGGGAAAAAATGCTAAAAGTTCCACTTTAAATTCGAATTTTTTTCAATATTCTTCTTGGCGGGCACTAAGTAATAGTCCCTCAAACGATTTAACACACAGTTACTTGAAGAATTTTTGCCAAAAGTTTTTTACAAGTTCCTGGGCTCGTCTCACTACAATACCGGTTTTCTACTTACAGTTTTCGATGCGTTAAAGTTATCGAAAATGTCCGGAAAATCCATCTTGGTAGTTTTTTCACGTTTGGGCGTCAAATATGTGACAATGCTTCTTCTGTCCATCTTATGGTTGTTACAAATAACTCATTCCACTACCGATTGAAGGCCAAACATCGGTTCAGAGCAACTGAAGGTGCGTGCAATCTGTCTCATTCCATCCTGCATACCAGTGTTGTCATAACGAATTTTAAAAGCGTACCGAAATTTCACCGAAAAACGTACCGAATCCATGAGAATCGTACTGACTATATCGAATAACACATTAAAAAAAAATAATTTAGATAAATTTTAAATTACTAAAATGAGGCTTTGTTTTATTGAAACGTTTGTCTATTTTAGTGGCTATCTCTGTCTTAGGTTTCAAAGCTGGCTTGAGCACTCAACTGGTCATGAAACTTTCCTAAGTGGGATCTCCAAAATAAAGATAAAATTGATCAAACAAAGGTTGTTCTTTTTTTGTAATTAACTTGTTTTTCAGTGACTGTGGTCCATTTATGCTTTTTTGTTAGTTAAAAGGTATGAATTATGGACAAGTTGTCATACTGTACTGTAGACGTAATCAAAGTTACTATAAAGATATATGCTCGCATATGCAGTTGCAACGATAATTCGACCGGTACCGCTACGCTGCCTTCATTTTGTGTGGTACTGAGTGAAAAATAAAAGTACTGAAAACAGAATTTTCATACTGCCAAATTACTGAAACGTACAGAAAAATAAAAAGGCGTACTGGCGTATTGAAAATTTATAAAACGTACTGAATTAAGTACAATTCTACTAACTGCGGCAACACTGCTGCCGACTGCTTCCAGACTGCTTCAGAGCAGAGAGTGGCGCTCGGCTAGCAGGGTCAGCGGTCCTAGAGGCCCGCATCCTTACACTACACGAAACCCAACACGACGTTTACGGAAAGCTGGCTCCATCTGTTACGAGACCGCTCAACGGGTCCCATGGGGCAGCCAGGCGGCCTCAAGCGGTAAAGTGGAAGGATTACCTATTTGCCTGTAAACAATCCAATTCAATTATCAACTCCAAAACAAAACGAGAAAAACCTACGTCAAACAACAGTTTCAGTTTCGAATTACGGCAGCTCAACATTAATGTGTTTCATAGACGATAGATGGCGGGAGCATCGAATCTAATTCTAACAGTTACAGTGTTAAGAGATGATAACAGATGGCGTGAGCTTAGATTCGGTTTCGATTCAGAAAAACTGATTTTAAATGTTCTGATATGAATTATTTTGATTCTTATCAAGTTAGCTTCATGTACAGATTTCAAACAGGTATATAAGACTAAGAGCTAGATGAAGGTTTTTTGGGGTGGTGGATTTCTGTGTAGTGGGTGAATAAATCAAATATTAACCTAAACGTAAAATATTACTTTAAAGACCCGGTAAGGAGGATTACGTCCCGTTTCGCCAAATCCCGTTCGCCAAATATCGTTGACGAAATTGTAGGCACATGAAACATTAAAACATTTAAAGACGAACATTTATAACATGATAATGGTCAGACATTTATAGACAAACACTCGTTTTGCAGAATCCCACTTTGCAAAATAATCTGTTTCAAATTACGAGCCTCGCTCGCGCTGCCGCGTTCGCTGCGGCTAAACACGTAACATCAGAAACCACAACTAATCAAAATTTACTAACAATTTAGGCATGCCTCTTTAACTTCTGTAATGTTACATTTTTGAAGAATATTTTGATTCTGAGAAACGGGATTCTGCAAAACGGGAATTCCCGTTTGGAAAAGGTTAACCATCACATGTATAACTAACTATTCTTAAAACAGAACCTTGGCAGTGACGCCCAAGCAATCTAAACAATTATATTTAAAGCGCATGTTTTTCCGTCTGTATTGCCAGTATTCAAATTGCAAATAAATCAACTGGCCTTATTCTACCACTGCTTGTCTCTGTTAAATGTTTGCCTTTTAAAACCCCATTACGTAGAAATAAGGTATTAAGTTTCGTGTACGTCAAAAACTGTCAAATTCGTTTTGGCGAAACGGGATTTGGCGAAATGGGACTGGGGCCTGAGGGCAAAACTGTTAATCTGCTTTTTTTTTTGGCGAAACGGGAGTTCACCGTTAGAAGAGGTACGGGGGGGGGGGGGAGAAACCCATGGCTCTTGTCTGGATAGAAACCACAGTTTAAGATAGTCAAAATTTGGAATAAATACTAAGAAATTAATGGGTACCTTATAATTAATAAAGCTGGAGGTAGGCTATACAGAATTTTGAAGAAAAGGCCAATTTTGAAAAAAAAAAAAAAGTAATATTCGATAATATGTCTAACGAAATAAATTTTGAATAAAACTTTTTTTTGGACTAAAAATGGGAACAAGCGGCTGCTGCAACTACCCAGTCGCCAACGGTCTTGTGCAAACTTCCATCACTTTTTCAACGAACATGTTGGGGCCGCACACCTCTCTCACGCACTGCAACAGCGATATTATTATATAATCTAAAAATAGTAACCGGCGCAATTGCCGGTTAAAAATGTATTAGCGTTTAGGCCTAGTTTTCTATTTTTGGTGTAATTGTCAACTTTTAGGCCTAATTTTTACTTGCTGTTTTAATTTCGTAATTGGCTACTTGCGAAGATTTGGGTTAGAGAGTAGGCCTGTTAATTTATGTAACACGGTGTGGAGACTTGACGTTGCCGTGGCAATGTGATTTTAGGCCTAATTTGTTACCTGCCGTTTTAATTTCTTAAATAGCAGCTAACGGAGAAGTGGATTCGAGAGTAGGCCTATTCACTCATGCAACACGGTGTCGAGGAGTTTTTTTTTGTAATGAAGCTGATGTGTGTCGTTAACGAAATCCTTTTGTTTTTTCCGGGTCCGTGTCATCTTGTTGTGGTTAAATGCGACGATCAAATGTATTATTTCACTGAGTTACGCCGAGATGGCCTATTAGCTATAAGGACGCAACGATGTTTTAATTTGCTGTGTTTTTTTTTAAAGTCCACTTGACCACCACTGAAAAAGACGACGGACGGAAAAGTCGTTGCGGAAAAGTCTTCGCGGCTGTACAGAAGACTAAAACCGGGGGAAAACTAACACGGGAATAAAATTAGTTTTAAAAGAAAAGTGAACTTTGACTGAAGTATTGTACAAGTTTAAAAAACAGTGAGTTTCGAATTAAAAAAGGCTAACCCACAATCCTTCGCATTCATAACTCGTTCAGTTATGTAAAAATATGTCTACTATTTAAACCCCCGCACTATCTATCCCGCAGGGTAATGACATTTATTTCTCAGCTAAATGTGGTATTTTTTTGGTGCCTGCGGTCCCATGTAAGCAATTCTATGCGAGCATTAAGACTAACGGGGAAGTTGTGCTTGGTTTAGCCCGAATGCCTGCGCTACAGTTGCTTACATTGTACCGTAAACATGTGATTTTTCTGACGTCTTTTTTTTTCATTACTGTTACTGTTAGAGGGGGCAAGCCGACCCTTTCCGCTGTCCAGTACGTTTTTGTGTGTGATGTTTGGCTTACTGTAAAAGACAAGGACAAACTAAACAAAGATTAGTAAAACAACAAACGGCTGCAGCGATTACCTAGTCGCAACCGGTCTTCTGTACACTTTCGTCACTTGTTTCATTGTGAGTGAGCGAAACAAACGAAAATCACCGTTTATTAGCCAATGTGCGCAAAAATACGCAGACGAGATGCACGTTTTCGTCGACAAACACATGAAACAGCAAACCATCCCTGTTACAAACGGTGCATCACACACTACCCGTGCCTCAAGCCTCAAGATCACATTGGTTGGGTTTTTTTTTTATGAAACAGCTAGCCAGAGTAGCAGGGCTGGCAATTCTAGTTGGCCTATGAAGATGAACTAACATAATGTAATGCTTAGTGGGAAAGTTGAGTAACATATAATAAAAGGGGTGGTAATGTAGAGCTCACTTTGCATTCCTGCTTAACGTCTACACTTACAGGCGCCCAATTTTGAGGCAACGGTTTAAAACTGAAAATATTTGTACGTAAACCCGGATGATGTTTTTTGGGTTCCAAACAACGAATTAACCTTTTTTTGTTTTTTTTTTTTGGGGAGCACGAATCCAACTGGGTTATCTGGTCCACGACGATGAGAGGGACGATTTAGCCGGAGAAAACCAAGCGGAAAACACAGGATATTAACCTTGTTGTTGCTGTTGTTGCCCCCTACTTGTCGTGCCATTCAGTAGGGAGCACGGAAATGTGGAAAGAAAACTATGATACTGATTGGCTTGGTATGGAAGCAATACCAGAAAAATTCGATTAACATTTTTCATCAAATTCAGTGTAAAACACAGTGAAAGGACCAGTGCCACAGCGAATCCGTACACATACGACGTTACACGAGTTATGTGAAGTAAGGAAACACCTGGATACATGCTAATGACTTGTATACCTAAAAAAAAAGGCCAAAGTTAGCAAAAAATAACTATATACTGTTTCTAAGTAAGAAACAGCGCAGCAAGAAATAGATTGTTATTCCACTTGTCAGAATTCAAAACTAGTATACATTTAACCTTAAAAAAAACTGAATGAGTGAAGATCAACACAACCTCCAAGCGATGTGAGCTGAACGAACGTTAAGCCACCTATAGGTCGGACCCTAATTGGTTAGAATCCAAAAGCTTAAAGACGCACAAGAAATCTACAAGATTTTGGCCTAAAGCTATGAATGTCCTGCTCAAAGCTAAAAGTAAGAAGTTCAAACGGTACCATAAAAGCTATGAAAACGACAAAATAGGTCAATCAAAAACAAAAACCCACGAGGGTGTAAGAACCCCTCAAGTTTCAGCCAATCAAAGTAGTGATATCAAAGTAGTGATATCAGAACAAAAATGGCTGCCACCAAACTGCTGCTTTAGTTGCCAAGCTAATCCCACCGACTATTACTTCAGAAGTTAAAAGTAATACTTGACCATTGCTACGGATTGTAGTAATGGTCAGCTTTCTCATTTAACCTTTGATCTAATACGTGGTGGGATTGGCTTGGCAACTAATGTAGCCACTTAGTAACAGCTATTTTTGTTCTGATATCACTACTTTGACTGGCTGAAACTTGGCGGGTTCTTTCATTCTTGTAGGTTTTGTTTCTGATAAAAGGTATAGTCTCAGAATCAAAATTAATGGTCGGACTTGTCAACGTAGCCATTGGGGAGCGGGAGGAAGAGAGGGGAGAAAAATACTATGGTAAAATCCACCCACATTAGTCAGTGGAGAGAGAGTTAGCGATGCGATAGAGCCTCTTCACGCCTGTGTTGAAATTGGATTACGACGGTGGGCTTAAAGTAGTACGTGTTTTCCCAGCATCAACCAAAACGTTTTAGGGATGAAACGCTCTCAGAAACTATTCAGGTACAGTATTTGGCCATACGTAATTTTCATGAAACACCAAAAAAATAGTCGATTAGCATTTTTCAGCAGATCGCAAACTTTGACAGCCGCTTGTCTTCCAAACGAAAGTAGTTCCAAGATGGCGGCGATGCCAACAATAGCTCAATCGATGGCTTCTGCAGGTGCCTTTCGAGTTCCCAAAAGCAAACTGTAATGAATGTCTACAGCCAACCGCGCCAACATGATCCAAAGAAATCTATTCGTGGATTTGCAAAAGAAACACGATTGCTAAGGGGCGTGTCCGAAGCTGCTGTCTATCGTTGCAGATCAGTATTCAAAGTAAGTGTTGGGTGTTTGACTGCGCCACGCAAACGATATACGAACAATGTATAACGCTTCATATCATTCTGTGGAGGAGGAAAAAATATCAACGAAGAGTTAACGTAAAGCTGACATGCAGGCTTGGCTGCAATTATAATGCCTTTGATATTACGATTTTGTCGAACCGTGAACTGCGTGCATTAATTGAAGGTGCAAAAACACGGTACGATTACAACTGTTATTCAATCGACAGCCTTGCTGCGATACACGGACACACATATGTAAAAATACGACGAATTTATGCTTTCGGAAATTCGGAAAAAGTTCGTGATATTTGTCGAAATGACGACATTGCACCTGTTGAAAAGTGACACGTGCCGTAAACGAATACGTTACCAAATTTCTCACGGACGACAATGAGACGAATCACTCCGGATTTGCAGTTTACTTTCCGTAAACGTCAGCATCACAGCTTGGCTAACCTGGCCTATTGTTTTAGAGGCACGGGGAGGGTTGGGGGGCAGGACATTCATTATTGGAGGAAACGTGTGTTAATGCTGGCCACACGAAATCAGTGTTTGAACAGGCTTGACTTTGAGTTTCGGAAAGTTTGACAACTTTGGCTTGCAAGCGCCACGCAAGGATTGAAGTAAGACATTCGTTACAGTTTTGTCCCCCCCCCCCCCTTCATATCCCACCTGCTTCTAATGCTCCTCAAAGAGGTATTTTTAAAGCCAAACCAATACGCCCTTTTCAGGAACATTTTTGAAAGAGAGAAATCATTCCTGTTTAATAAAATTTCGTAATGCAGAAATAACACACACTATTAAACATTAAAGAATGAGTGTATTAACAATACAGACATGCTATAGTGTAACACTGCCTGAAGAATGTGAAATTATTAGCATTAAAAATGTTCGCGCAAATGAATTGTTATGCTATTTCTGCTTCATTGTTTGAGTTGGATTTCGCGGATGAATACAGACAGATCAGTGGTAAGCAGGCTTTGGTCGCGTCGCTAACACTTTCTCCACTGACTAATGTGGGTGAATTTTACCATAGTCGTTCGTCACTTGCCAACCGGGAATGTGTTATTTTGTCATTTTGTTTTAATTTTTAGCCATGTCGTGGGCAAACATGGCAACGATTGCGTGAAAATTACGTCACTTTTGCCATTCGTGAGTGGCGAACAACTCTCCCCAGGTTCAAGATCGTGTTCCTCTTTGCGAAGTAAGGGTGCGATTATGCAGCGACTCGCATTTGCATTCTCGCAGCTAGAACGCAATCGCGATGGCAAAGGTGACATTGCCATGGTAACAACGCTAAATGGATTAGCTAAATCCGACATAGTTTGAGTAAAACTTGCAGTCTTATAATCCGTGCCAATAATATAAAGAATTCCTCATGACGAAACAATTTTCCTAAACGCTTCTGAACTCACGTTATTTGCTGTTTTCGTTGCGAGGCGACAGAGATAAAACCGCCGCCATGTTGGAATTTGAGGTGATTTCTAGCTTCTAGCTGCGAGAATGCAAAAGCGAGTGGTTGCTTAAACGTGCCCTTATGCTGCATTATATACGCCGTATTAGTTGCTTCTGGTCCAGCGTCGTCCATGACGTTTTTTTGTTAAAGGTACATTCCTTCCAACGCCATTTTTCTCGATCCGCCACATCAAGTACGGTCGCAAAGGTCTATTTGCTTCCCGGTAGTGCCGATCCATTGCTCAAAAATCCGTTTTAAAATGTAGCGTCTGGGATATTTTCTGTTGAATATTGAGAAGCAAGTTGTGACAGCATCCATCTAATATTTACCTTGCAATAACCATGAGTTTCATCTGCGTGTGTGTGTGTGTGTGTGTGTGTGTGTGTGTGTGT
>JAHWFP010082311.1:4691-22248 GCA_023313725.1 Lithobius niger
CTTTAAAACAATTCAGCTCAGTCCTGAACGCCTACATCTACGAATAAATATGCCATTCTATCGTTCTAGCTGCTAATTTAGACGCCTGTCAGCCTCGAAATAAACAACGTAGCTTAGTTTGGTTTAAAACCATATGCGTTTAGCTGAAACATGGATTCTTTCATTTTACCCATCAACCATCAACTTTTAGCAAAAACATAACTCGTGCATGAAGTATAGATCTGGCGTTTGCTGAGTGGCATTGTTCCCTAATTACAATGGTTAAAACAATGTAAAACAATACAACTGATCGTTCAGGGTCTCGTAACTCCGGAACGGCTCGACCAATTGAAAAAGGGTCTCTGTGAGGATAAAGGCCAATGAGATTTCTGGCTAGGATCATGGTTCATATTTTACTAGGTGCAGTATTTTTTTCTGAAACGGTGTCACACCAAAACAAGAACGCCACCAACAACAAGAAGTGAACAGTTTTCAAATTTACATATGGCTCCCTACTTTTACTCTTGCACAGAATTGCATAATTTTTGGTATAAATATACCTTCGATACATATCTACTATCTGGCCATGTTTGGTCGAAATATATTGAATAGGAACGGAGATATTAATAGTTTTAGTTTTGCTGGAGAGAGGGCTTCAATCATATATAAACACAGCTATTGCCGTGTATGATGCGTGAATTTTCAGCAAGCTATCTATTGCTATTTTCAAATGCCGAAAACTGAGTAGAGAAACGTCTATCGGTGGAGCGGTTATGTTATTTCCGTTTGTGAAAAATTCTCAGTTGTGCTTGCTTCTTTCAATAGTTCTCCCGGGCCGGGGTAAGCTAGTAGGAACCATTTGAAGCGCTGCTCGGTATGATCATCCAGTGCGGTTGATGGTTTCCTTGAGATTTTTGTCAATTGTTAATAATTCGAGGATGAGGAGCTTCTGTTTGTTTGTTTCACTAAAAATTGTGTTAATAACCTGCCAATTTGGCTGGCATTTAGTTTCCATATTGTGCACGGCAATCACATTTTCTTGATCATTATTTCTCAATGCTCCCCAGTGTTGTTTGGTTCTCGCTTCCAT
This sequence comes from Lithobius niger, assembly GCA_023313725.1. Classification (NCBI taxonomy): domain Eukaryota; kingdom Metazoa; phylum Arthropoda; class Chilopoda; order Lithobiomorpha; family Lithobiidae; genus Lithobius; species Lithobius niger. The sequence goes on from JAHWFP010082311.1 coordinate 5,761, forward strand.
TTTCTTGTTTTGCATGGCCAATATTTCTCTTGCTAGTTTTAATTCGAACCGACTTAAAAGCTCTACTCTTTTGATCTACCTGTCTTTGGCTTCAATATTAATTTCACACAATATAAAACATCACACCTTCCTGAACTACTAAGTAAATGTAATAATAATAGGGTCTTACCTTTGTACAAGCTTTGTGCAGGTAAATAGACTTGATCACTCTGAGCATAATAAAATGCATTTGTACCTGGAACTGTTGGTTGGCTGAAAATCTGACCATGATACCTAAAGCGGTACCACCAACCAGCACCAGAACACAGCAGCAAAGTCAAAATTACCAGTAACCTACGATAAAGAAAATAAACAGACAATTAAAAAGTAAAGAATTTTTTTACATATGCCTACGAATTATGACTTTTAAGACTCATTCTTTGTCGACGGGCTCATTTTTACTTGGATCAGTTTGAATCAAAGCAAATAAACAAACTTACGTATACATGCTTTTACCTCGGAAATAAGTCTGCCACCGCTAAATTTTCAGACCTCAACAGTCAACACCCACCAGAAAAATCCCGACTTCAACTAAATGTTGAAAATTGCAAATTTTCGGTTGTTTAAATAACGAAACAGGCAACCGCACGAACAGTACATATGTGAATTGGCTAGGGATGTGCGATACTCGAAAAATTCTAGCCGAGCCGAGCATGCAACGTACACTCGAACTCGGCTCGTCACTTGCATCCATACTCCAAAAACTCGAAACTGGTGAAAATGCGATAACTTCGCCAATTTTTGACTGATTTTGACGTTCAAATATCCCAAATTCATCGTTTCGACGAGAGCTTTCCAGTGGTGCAAATTAAAAGCCACTACCTCAAACAATTTCAAAGTTATATGCTAAAAACTGGAAAACTAGTTGTAGACGTTGACCCGTACGTTAGGCAGCATTTTAGTTGTTATTACATAACAGATAAAAAAGACACTTGCAAAATAAGTGTGTTAACCAAATACTCGATACTCGATTCTTCTGTTGCAAACTCGCCTCGGCTCGACTCGAATTAAAATCATTCTACTTGCACACCCCTAGAATTGACTATAAAAAACTGTGGTATAGAATGTAAAGAATAGCCAGTTCAGAAGAGCCAGTGTGCTGTTCTTGCGGTTGTCCGAAGAAGGTTGGAATTAAAAGTCACCAGAAAAACGCACACTTTCACAACAGAAGACACTCACACTGTCTGGCGAATTTTCGATAGTTTAATACTATCTTCCTCAGGCCTTAAAGTTAGTTTGGACTCTGTGTACATCCCTGTTGTTTTCACCGTTGTCGTCTGCTCGTTCGTTGCCATGCTCGAAACTTGGTGCGTTGCATAGCCTCCCGATTTTTGCAGGCCCACCACGCGAGTTGTGTAGCCTCCCGATTTGTCCAGGCCGATCCAGCGAGCTTGCCACGTGAAGTCCCCACTTCCTACACAACTGCCTGGAATGTTCCCAGCCGATCAGATGTGAAACTCTCGGGTAGGAGGGGCCTTGAATGTTCATAAGAGGAATTCCTTTGGCTTCATGTTGACTAATGGCAATGGATTCGAGGCACCGGAGGTGTCTGTCACGTGCCATGTTGGACTTGATCAGTGTACTAGTGTCATGCCACCTAATCTTGTGCTTTGTCTCCATGCAATGCACTGCGATGCCGTTATCTTTGACTGCATTCCGAACATTTCCCATGTGTTGTGCAAGCCTCGTTCTTACTCCTTTTCTTGTCTCCCCTATGTAAGGTTGGAATTACTTTAAACTCTTCAATATTGATAGTACAATGTTCAAAACTCATTTTCGCTCACTTTCTAAATGAAGATATCACTAATATCTTGCTAATTTTCAACAGAAGTACTTCTGTCTTCATCAGGCATATCTAAGGTTTTGGCTCTTTTTCTACTACATTGCTTGTTTTTTGAACTTGGCTAATATTGTGGCCTCTGATAAGTTCAACTATACCCACATGTTCAAGCTCATTTTGTTCAAGCTCAAGATCGTTTTCAACCACTTGCACTGGAGCAGGGAATCTAGATCTCTGCCAACAACGTGCGTGACGTTTGGGTTTGACGGTCCCTTGATGTTCATTAAGGGCACAGAATAATGCCGGTGGTGTTGGATGGCGATCGAGTCTGGGCATCTTAGGAGGTTAAGACTTGTTTTTCTTTGGCAAATGCGTACGAAAGATTGTTTTCTTTGTTGCATTCTATGGCTCTTAAGTTAAACAAGAAAGTATTCCTTAGATAGTCTAGTCAGGAGTGCACCTATTTTTTTCTAGTCATTCTTTGGAGATAATAAATTATATGAATACACAAATATCACCTCCAAGAATGTTTCAACAACAGTCCACTTAAATTTTCGAGTACTACAACTCAAGTGATAGGCTATTGGAGCAAGAGCATAATCTAGGCAGGTATTTTTTTTTTTCTTTCCTTCGCGGACCAATCCAAGCACTAATTCCTCTGACTTTTCTAGTCAGCAAGTCTTTTATGAAGTAAAACCTTCATACTTTTAGTGCTCCACATAATATTTACTACAATAAATATACAGCCAGAAGCAAAGTTAAGTCAAGAATCTACTAGGAATCTACTACTTTTTTCCACGTATTACAGCTACGAGTCTCAATAATATAACTACAAGGTGGTTGTTTCACACCTACACAACATGTATGACACAAAATTACTTCCGTAAGTTAAGTCTCACAAAAGTCTCCTTCTGTAGTTCATAGCTGTGGCCTCTGGTTCCTACGCATTGAGTAGCATAATAAAAAAAGACCCATTTCAAGGTTAGGACAATTGGAAAAAAAGTAATTTTCACTCTGCTTGAAAATAGTTTTAGATATCCCAAAATACTTACCTACAGTAAACTAATGTGCAAAAAAAAATTGTTTGCTTTTTGCCCGAAACAAACAATGACCAACCGTTTTAAAATGATTAGCAAATTATTAGTACCAATAACTCCAGCTAGTGGCGCTGCTCTGCGTTGTTACTATATCAACACAAGCTGGTGCGGACGACGTCACTTATCGCTTAAAATTAATGGGTTCTGGGCAGGTGGGTTCTACTGAAGGTAAGTATTGTACGATAGTAAAAACAGGAATTGCCAACCCCTCAACCGGGCCAGCTGAATTTTGTTTCTATTTGCCAAAATATTGGTGCTTTCCCAGTTTATGCTGTGTTGGGCACACAATGTTAAGACCCAAATCGTCATAAACTGGGAAAGCACGAAAGTGCTTCTGCATTCCAATTCTGGAAAAGAAGATCATCTGGGAGCACTGGAATTCCTATTTTACACTGCACAGAAAACAAAATCCCTCTGCTAAATGAGCAAGCACCTACCGAAAAATTATGCAGTTTGCCACCCCAGACTTGATACACCAACTCGAAATCCAGTGGAAAGCATTCCTTACAACAACACAGGAAGAGGGCACTACCTCCAACAGCTAGTGCTGCTTTTTAAGAGCCAAGTCCCACTGAGAAAATCGCCAAATTCAAATTTGTTTTTTCCGTTGACGTTTGTAGTTGCTGTTGTGAACAGAACTCTGGGTTTGGCCTGAAGAAGGTGGCAGAAAAATGGCCACCGAAAATTCGCCTGAGATTTACAGACTTTTTGGTGTTGCGTATTTTTGTTGTGAGTAAAATGAAAATATACATTACCTTTAATTTTTTACATTTCTTTCCAGAATGCCGTCTTTCCCTAGATGTTTTTTGGTTGGGTGTAGTTGCCAACTCGATAACCCAAGTGCGCATGCACCGACGCATCCCGCCTATAAAAGTGCCGAGGCGCGAAAGGTTGCCATCTTTTATTCCTCTCAATATCTCATGGTGTTGACTCAAGAGGGGAGGTAGGGTGGGTACAAGTAGTGTAATTTCCGTTTAGGCAACAGAAACAAAATTCAGCTGGCCTGGCTGAGGGACTGGCAATTTTCTGTTTCTATGTGCCATTCGGAAATATTCATTGCCCGTAAATTTTTGCATTTACAGTTAGACCTCGTCAAAACTGGTAATGGGCACCACCTTGCCGGGCACCCTAGCTGGCACCCCCGAAGTCGCAGACTCCTGAAAGTAAATGTTGGGTTCTGAGATATATATATTTTTTTTAATAAAATGGAGTTTTAACATTTTTGAGGGGCATAAAGAGCCGTAAGAAAGTGGCTGAGCAAAAATGGGGTAGGGTGGGGGGGGGGGGGGGGGGGCGGGGAAAATTGGGGGGGGGGGGGAAATTTGTCTGTAAAGCCAAGTTGGTCAAACGAGTGTGAAGAGCCTGGTGTCGCTTATGGATTTGCCAGTATCGTGATTGGAGTTTCAAGTCAAGAGGGATGTCAATCAGGTTGGTTGTGGTGTTCCTGTTGGTGATGGTGATGAGGTTCTAGGATTGTCATCTATATCAGCTGGCAAGGGTCAAGGGAACTGTACGTCGTGAAGGAGCCTGAAAATGTGATGTGACGATGCGTTGTTTGGTCTGGTGTTGATTCTTGATGGTCCGAAATGTGTGTTGCAAGGGAGGACTGCGAATTTCTTTCGTTCCACCGCAAAAACAAGGTGAGTTGACGAGCAGAGGGCCAGGTTCTTCTCGATGATTGTAGCACAATATGTCAGGAGGGCGGTGTCATGGTGTTGTTGAAGACGGGTTATGGTGGGTTTAGTGGCAGGGCTGACCAGACAGATGATTTACATGATTCGGCAGTTGAAAATTTCCTGAGTTCGGGAGAAAAGGGGTGGAGTTTGAGATATTAGGAACGGCTGTTGTTGGTGATGCAAACAGCAGTGCCTTCCATTGATGAATTGACCAGTTGTGGACAAGCTGATTGTGAGGTTGAAGCCGAGAAGGATTCTCGGTGATCCGGCAGACCTGGGGGCTTTCCTTGTGGCTGTAGTGTTATGGGGAAAGGCATGGCAAAACCATGACTGACGCTGGTGAGTACTGGTCTTCCCTGGCGTGAAGGTGTCGGATCTTCGGGCGGAGACTCGTAGATGAGGATGGAAGATCGAAACGGGTGATGAATGATCATGTTGGTCTTGGTTTTTTTTTTCGTTGGTGAGGTTGTCGAGGGGACAGGTGATAGCTATGCTTGAGCATTGGGGCTAAACAGATGGAGTGGGTTCCGAAAGGGGCTGGAACGAAAGAGCCGTTGCACTGCTGAGGAGGCTTGACTTAGTGACGAAAGAAGTTTCCTTGAACCGATGAAGGTTGGTCGGGGAGTCGACGAACGGATTGTGGAGACTGATGTGGGACAAAAGAGACGGAGTGGTCTCTGAAAAAGGCTGGAACGAAAGAGCTTTTGCCCAGTTGCGGCGACTTGTCTTGGTGATGAAAGAGGTTTCTTTGAACCGATGAAGGTTGGACGGAAAGTTGATGGACATATCGCTGAAATCGATGTTGGTTGAGGAGATCATGGAGGTGCCAGTGAGAGTAGCCTAATGAACAGACGAAAGGCACTGATCGAGGAAGTGGCGGAGGTGAGGGGGATGCTTGGAGAAGAACCATGGGGAGATGCCGGTAGTTGAGGTGGTGAAATCCAAACTAAAGAGGGTGTGATGGGCTGATGAAATCGTCGGGAGGACAGACGTTTAGCAGATCGGCGAAAGGGGCTTTCCACAAAACGTTGCAGTTGAGAAAGGCAGCATTCGCGAAGGGTTTTCCTTGAGGGATGGTCGTGACATGGGGACTGAAGGGTCGACGATAGGGTCAAAAGAGGACTGGAAAATCATGGATTTCCTGTGGAAATCAACGTGACGATGAAACGAGTGGTGTTGCAAAACCATATGTGCATTGGACTTGAGGATGTGAAGTCGTCTGGACGGTTTGATGACTAGGTGTGTTCAGTGATGTTGGATAAGGAGTCAAGGCACCTCTTGTTGTTGACAAGAGAAATGGGAGCAATGATGCTTGTGAAAGGCTTGGCTTGAAGATGTGGTTGTTAACACTCATAGTGGACTTGTTGTGAGGTATGGTGAAAGCCATGATGTGTATTGCTTGCAGTGGAAGTCACGAAAAGCTCCGTCCACGAGCACGTGAACTTGGTCCACTGAGTAATAAATATTTGCAAGAGTCGTGAGCGGTGCCGGTAAAGAGCTGCGTTGGTGGCAAGAAGAACGGGTTAAAGGTTGGTCTGCCTGGAGTGAGGAGATGAAGGACGGTGTGCTTGTTCCTAGTAGCAAAAAGATCCGTTGACCGATGAGCGCCGCAGAAGGTGCTGGCTAGAGGAACGGGACGAAATGTGTCTTGAAGAGCTTCAGTCGAAGGCTGTCAGTGCAAGTGCTACGCGCAGGTGTTCTGTGACTTGACTTGTTGCTGCAGTTTGAAGTCAGCTCCTTAGCTGATTGAGAGGTTAGCCTGGAGATCATGAGGATCTGGGGTTGAGTTCACGGCCTGGATGCTTTCACAGAAGAGCAGATGGACGGACGTAAAACATGGTGGTTGGAGATCGGGTGGTAGTAAAAGAGTGATCCCTGAAGAAGAAGCAGAGCCATGTGGTGATGCTGAAGATGAACACGTGGGATGATCTTGGCAAAAGGCAGACGAAAGTCCACACTGTCCAGAAGTGGAACAAAAGGCCATTGACAACAACAGGGCGCCATGGGAACGAGAGCAGGACGAGTCATGAGTGTTTGGAGATCAAGAGCGGCTGCCGGGAGTCGGCGGTTGATGTGTGAGGTTTTGCATGGCCTGGCTGAGAGCTGTGCATTCGTTTGTTGCTGTTGTGAAGGCATCTGTTATGGGGAAGTGCGAGTTTGGTGATGTGGCTTATCGATCGTTGAAAGGTTTTGGTGACCATGTTCTTTGAAGTCTTTTCATGAAAAGCGGACTTGTCGATAGAGCTGACGGTGAGTTTGCCAAAGCGGTGGTGAGACGAAAGGTGGCCTCTGGGCATAAAACCATCGTGTTGTGGAGAGAGTCAGCAAGTTTTCTTGAAGCAGGAGAAAAACTGGAGTGCGGCGGAAGAGTCCTGTCTCTTTCAGAAGAAAGATGAGCGGCTGCTGTAGGAGTCGCCCGGCTGGAATGCCGGCAACAAAAACCACTCCGGAGACGACGGTGTTGAATGGAGACCCTTTGACCTTTGCGGCGGTGGGAAAACCTTCGTGCAGGCCTGCTTTGCCAGTTTGGTGGGTTGGATCAAAGGAGGGTTGGTGGTGTCGACAGGAGACAGCCGAGGCTGAGGAGCATCATTTTCGGAACGGCGATTGATTCTGTTGGTGAACTGCAACGGAGTCTTCGAGATGACTTTTTGTAACTTTGCCTGTTTCGTGGAACGAAAGGGACTTCCAAGGCGGCCTTGGTGACGGTTGAAGTCACATGTGAGCCTTGTCAGTTGTTGTTGGCTTTGTTTTCAGCCTTCCATGACTGTTAGAGATGGTCTTGTAAGTTGGCGTTGGCTTTGGTTACGCTTTTCTACGCTTCTACAGGATTCACTCACATACGCATTTTTACGCGCTTCGTGTATCTCGCACTTCAAATTACTGAGACATAATTATTAAGCAGTTTATTACATTTTTTAAGTCATGGTATTGAAGCTGCCTGGATGGTTTAAAATTAAAAATAAAAACTTGCGAACAGTTGAAAAGTTACAGCTTAATTTTCAACTGGGATGCACATTTGTGGAGAAACTGGTAATTTTCACTAGGGAAATGAGGATGAAAGTTCTCGTAAATGTCCGTGAAGTAAAGGGTTAAGCCCTGAAATGAAAGGGTGGAATGAAAGGGAGATGTGTCGACGAGCTGAGGTTGCATGATGGGCCTGCTTGTTGCTGTCGAGCTTTAGGTCTTTCGGGAAGAAATGAAAGGGCGATCCATGATGGCCCTGATGACAAGTCCTGGGCATGAGGGTCTTTCTTGTTTTTGCTGGCTTTAGCAATGAAAGCAGTGCCGCAGGAGCAGACAAAAGATCCAGGCATGGTTGAAGGACCAGACGCCAAGAAAGCAGGCGAAATGCCGATGACAACATCAGGGTACGCGGTCAGTGGGCTGGATACAGGAGACAGGCCACTTGTTAACCGTGCTGAAATTGATAGCCGACGGGAGTGAGGACGAAACGCACGGTAAGCCAGGAATCGGCGGTGGCGAGTGGTAGATACTTGGTGAAGAAGCCGATTCATGCGGGGAAAGCGGGAGAGATGATCGTTCAGGTTGATCACGGCAAGAAAAGTGCTGTGTGATTGCGTGCAACGGCACTCGCTACCAAAAATGTCGTTTTAGACACTGCACAACGCTAGTATGAATAACGGGCGTGACGAACCAAGATAGTTACATTTTCACAAATAACGAGTATACCGCCACAAGTCGCTATCACGTAATGGAGGGTTGGTTCGGCCGTTTCAAAGCTTAAAGGAATTGCCAGTTTTCGGCAGGCCAGAGGGTGTCCGTGGCAGATCCGCATTTAGGGAAAATTTGTGGGTGAACTTCTTCCCTGGGCAAGTTTGGCCACGGTATTGCTTAAGCGCAATAAATAAATATCAGAGGCCTACAAAATTGTGGATCGTTACTGGCTAGTACATTTCAGGCAAATCAAACAGAAACAGTTTCATTTTGGGGACTGTTGGTCTCTTTCCTCTTGTTTTATTCATTGACACATGGAACAACATGGTAAACAGTTACTCGGCCAAACATGGCGTTTTAGAAGAGGGACAATTAATACTTGCTTCACAAATAACAAAGTTTATGTAAGTTGGCATCCAACAAACTGTGGAGTTTGGCTTTTCGTCTTAAGTCTAAGAAAAGGAATGGAATAAATGGACTTACAGTTCATGGTCTTGGGGTCCGGACTCCGGAGCGGGAAACAAGGCACAAACGAAGTCATACATAGGGCAGTCCACAAAAGGGTGATTTAAGGCTACAGCAGCCGGGTTAGTCCCTTGGGAATGACCATTTCCTTCCTTTTCCCATCACAATGCAAAGGGAACACAAAACATGACTCAGACATGAGTGAATTGGGCCGCAACCCAAAAGGAGCCAACTACAGGGACAGAGGACAGATTAGGAACGGGAATTTTCCAGAAAGTAAACAGAAAAACAACAATACCACTAAACAATGCTTACTCTGGACATAGATGATCATTATTGTAACAAAGAGAGGTGATGGAAAAAAGCTTGTCAGAGCTTAAATTGAATGTTGGGGAGTTGCACTAGGAGCTGGTATGGCAAGGACAAGAGTCCCAGACAAAGGAGCAAAAGGGAACTTTGTAACACTGTGCAGTCGAACGTGCGGACCAAAGGGGTGACGATGGGCCGACGACAACATGACGGTCAGCAGGCGAAGGGATGGCTGGTGGGGAGGTCTTCTGGGAGGGAGCTTTTTTCGGGATGCCTTTGGATCTTCCCATCGTGCTTCGAGGTGAAGGGCTTCAAAAGAAAGAGAATCTGGGAACGAAAGTGAATGGAGAACATTATGTTAAAATGAAGTACACATTACCACCAAGGAGAACACACAGTTAATTTTTTTTTATTTTCTTTTGACTCCTGTCATCTTCTTCAGAATCTGCTACTTGGAGAAAAAAGAAAAAACTACATTTCACTAGATGGACTGAAATCAGTGGTGCAACACAACAGCGCTTATTTCGAACTCCACAATCCATCTAGTGAAATGTAGTTTTTTCGTCGTTCTCCAGTAGCAGATTCTTAAGAAGATGATAGGAGTTATCGAAAATAAAAAAAAAAAAGTGAACTATTTGTTCTCCTTGGTGATAACGTGTACTTCGTTTTAACACAATGTCTTTCCAATACCACTGGGACAAACGGTTACCCGTTTTTTTCTGAGAACGGGAAAAACTAGAGCAATGCATACAGAGCAGTCGCTACAGGAAAAAAATGACAACCTTTCGCACCTCGGTGTTTTTATAGAAAAGGTGTGCACTTGGGTTACCAATCTGGCGGCTACACGCAACCAAAAAACCTCTAGGGAAAGACAATATTCTGGAAAGGAATGGAAAAATTTACAGGTATTGTTTATTTCTGAACGGCACATACAATCTATTTTTAAGAAGAGTTAAAATTACTTTTCTTACTATATGCAAAATACTTACTTCAGTAAAATTTATTGAATTTGTCCCACCGGAGGAGAGGTAAGTAGAGGAGAGGAGAGGAGTAGAACCCATTGGTGTTGCAAAAACCGGCAGGCGGTGATTACAGTGGTTATTGAACGACATAATTTCTTTTTTACACTAAAACCACAAAAATTAACTTTTAAAAATGTTCCATGAATTTCCGTGAATAGCGTTCATCTTCAATGGAGTGTTCACAGTTTGAAAAAAGGAAGATTACATCGCTCACACTAGGTCACGATGCTGGTGGCGGTTGAGGTAGCCACCAGCATTGTTGGTTATTTGCTTTCATGTAAATATTTTTTCAAATAATAGTTTAATATGTACAAATATGTATATACCGTAAATCGTGGATTAAACGCCCATGGGCTTATGCATTTAATTTGGCAAAAAAAAGGGGGGGGGGGGTGGGCTTTAAATCAAGCAGCATCAATTTTCTAACCTTCTGGACACCTGTTACAGAAAATTCGAAGCTTTTAAACGATCTCTGAAAGACCAATTTTTACATTCTTTTAATTGCTGTGAAGAAAGGAGGTGAGAGATGCCTTGTGCAGGTGCTAGGAGCTAAAGGATGAATTCACTATTACTACAGGGAGGGTGAAGGGGCAAGCAGTACTATCTTTATTCACATCATATAACTTTTAGGTAATTTTTCGTAGAAAAACGACAATTTGAGGTATGGGCTTTAACTCCACTATGTCATGATTTTGACTTTACAGCATTTTAGGGGGTGGGCTTCAGCTTCAACTGGGCTTTTAATACACTATTTACGTTAACAGTAAATAGCTAGTTTGTTTGCACTTAACTATTAGGTAAGCTAGACAATCTTTCCGGGTACTTCCTGTTTAGCTGAGCAGACCACGTTGCTCACTCCTGCTGTGGTTGTCAGAGAGATCAGACCTCTCATTTATGTACTTAAGTTTTATGTTTTGCAAGTTAGAAGAATAAATACTTCTTCTATCAACTGAGACTGTCTTCAGCATAATTTAACCTTGAGCCTCAAGGCTTGAGGCAATGAGTATTTGAGTAAGACCACAGTTCATTTTCCAACATGGTAGCAAAGCGTGGTTACAGTTCCACAGAATGGCAACACAAACAGGTTCATGTATTTCTAGTGAAAGGAGCAGCTGCATTGCACCAGGGAATTGTCACCCAACTGGTATTGTATTTTTACCTATTACTTATAAATACAGTGATTGGAACTGGATGTTTGGACAAATGTTGCCCAGGTAGAGAAGTCATGCTCAAATATTTATGCAAATATATGCTAATTTATGCTAATGATTAGTGTGGTGTCGTCATAGAGGCACCACAATGGTAGTCTTTTAAGTCCCAATGTTAACCCCATACATAGCCTAACATACCTCTTTAGTTAATCAGTCTATCCATACAATGTCATTGCCATACTTATATCACATGACTACATGTCATGTGACATTCAATATATAAAGGCTGTACCAACTGAATAAAGCCGTCCTTCAAGTGTTAGCCTACAACGCTGTGTTCCTCTTTTAATCATGCCTTAGTGAACCCACAACAGTATGTCAGACACCTGCATACATCACAGATGGCGACGAGGCGGTACTAAGGTTTAAATTTAATTATTAGCTTGATAGGTCTACAGCCATGGAGAGTGCTCCTAATCTGTGGTAAGTAGTAATTTTTTTCATTTTGGCAAATGAAATTAGTACTCAGTGGAACTATCAGAGCTTAATTTTTTCAAAAAAGTGTACTGGGTTTAGGAACTTTCGTGGTACGAAATGATAATAGTTAAATTTGGTACCTTATCAACTAGAACCGAAATGGGCAATTGGATTTATTATGGTTAATTTTACAATGGCAGTGTTCTAGAGCGACGCACTGGCGTGTCCGCACAGGGGGTACTATAATCCTGAAGGTTCGAAAAATGCGCTGCTAAATTAACCCTGTTAAATTCGATTGTGCCTTTGCCCATATTCGGGCTGGTGTGTGCCGGTGTTTAAATTTAAGCACTGTAGCGTTTATGCTTATAAACGATGAAACTTGTTCTGTGCCGAACGCATAGGGCTGCTGTATTGTTTTGTGTTAACGTTTAGTGAAAACGGCAAACAATTAAAAGCCTAGTCAATTGTTTAAGTTGTAGGCGCTTGAATTTAAAACTAGGTAGGCTACGGTAGTTTAGTGGCTTAGTTGTTAAGCAAAAAATCCGTTTAGTCTCGAGTTGCTTCCAGTTTATTAATTTAAATGGAATTGTAATTAAATTATTTAATAATTTAATTTGTTTAAGTGTAGGCTTATGCCTGAGACAGGTGAAGTTATTAAAACTCCTGTAGTTGCTGTTTTAAATACAGAATCGGGTGCTAGCACCAGTGTAAGTTTGAACTTAAATTCAATTGTAAGTAGTTCTAGTGAAGACCTTACAATGGCTTCGAAAACTGCCGGTTTATATGCGGAGTTCGACGCCGAAAACGATACCTGGGAAAAATACACTAATCGTATTGGCTACTATTTCAGAGCTAAGAAAATCCCAGCGGCCGAACAGATTGATTTTTTAATGGCTTCGGTTGGTCATAAAATGTTTGACAGAATCTTGAATATTGTTTCACCTGCTTTACCAAATTCAATGACGTACGACGTTTTGGTGAAAACTATTCTGGACGATGTCGAACCTCTACCTTCTGTAGTTTCTGAACGAGTAAAATTTTTCCGTAGATCACAGAAGTCGGATGAAAGCATTAGCGAGTATATTGCTTCGTTAAAATTACTCACTAAATTTTGTGATTTCGATAAGATCACCGAGATTAACAACGAGATGATTAGGGATCGTTTGATAGGCGGGGTTAAATCCGAAACGTTACAACGCGAACTTCTGAAGTAGACTCTGGATTTGAAGGATACGACATCATTAGCTTTGTCTTTAGAATCTGCCGAAATAGATCAAGAAGTTATTCGTTCCCATTCAAAGAGTGTAAACTATGTTTCTCACAAACCGAACAGAGCTCAAGCAAAAGTCAAATTTAACAAAGACTTAATCTGCTATTGTTGCGGGAAAAACGGGCACGTGAAAACCCGATGTAAATACAAGGATTTTATTTGTGGCCGTTGTCATATTAAAGGACATCTAAAAGCCGTATGTCGAAAAAGTAGTAGCAGTAAAACTTCTAGAACTGCAGAATACTCAAAACCAAGCTCGAGTTCGAATTTTAAGGCTAGGCCCAAAAGCAAACTGAAATACAGTTATAAAAAGAAAGTCCACAGGGTTGAACGTGAAACTAACAGCGAATCAGATAATGAGCCCGAAAATTCTGAGTCTGCTTCGGCAAGTGAGTGCGAGTCGGAGGAAGATTATTGTCTGCAAAATAACACAGTAGGGCTGTCCGAGGCTGCAGAGCAATTTTTAATTCCTGTAGTGACAAATAAAATCGTAACAGTAGTGAATTCCCTAAAAATCCACAAATGGATTATGCCTATCTGCCTTAATGGAATTAAGCTTAATATGGAACTTGATTCCGGGGCAGATGCTACAATATACCAATTGAGTGGCATGAAAAATACTTTTCGGATTGTCCTTTAATGCTCAGTCCGTATTCTATCCACTCATACACCGAAGGGACGGAGAAAACGATTTACACAGTAAGTCTCAAGGTTAACGTTAACGGTCAAACTGAATACTTGGATGCACTAGTTTCAAAAATGTATAAACCCGCATTAATTGGGAAAGATTGGCTTTCAATCTTTGGAGTTAATTTTGAACCATACTATGATTTGCAAACTAAAGTTAAAAGAGTCAAGCAGGTTAAAGCAAGGATTCCACCAGTTGACACGGATGCAATAGTTAAAGGTTTTCCCGAACTTTTCAGTGAGGGCATGGGTAAATTCAAAAACTTCAAAGCCAAGATTCAGTTGAAGGCCGACGCAAAACCTGTGTATAGTCGAGTTCGCCCTGTTCCTTTGGCCTTAAAACAAAAAGTTAATCAGGAAATCGAGCGCCTGGTTAGCTTAGGAATTCTTGAGCCAGTGGCAACCTCAGAATGGTCGATCGTGATCGTGCATAAAGCGAATGGCGACATTCGAATTATTGGCGATTACAAAACCACCGTAAATCCACAATTGGAGGTGGACCATTATCCGGTTCCCACAGCTGCTGAATTATTTAGTGAATTAGCAGGTAGTGACAGATTTAGCCTTATCGATCTTAAGGATGCCTTTTTACAAATTGAATTAGATCCTGAGTCGCAGGCAGCATTAACAATAAACACTCCCCTGGGTCTTTTTCGCTGGCTTCGTGTACCTTTGGGCCTTGCGTCCAGTCCTGGAATTTTCCAGAGGGTCATGACGCAAATCACGAGTAAAATCCCCAAATGTTCACCATTTTATGATGACATCCTCGTGAGCGGGAAGGGGGGAAAGCATGACGAATCTTTGAATCAGCTGCTAACTGCTCTACAGGATGCAGGGGCTAGGCTTAGGATCGACAAGTGTAAGCTGTCACAGCCTGAACTAAAATATTTAGGACATATGATAAATGCTGAAGGTTTGCACACACTCCCTGAGGTGGTTGAAGCAGTCACAAACGCACCGAATCCAACTTGTATTCAAGAACTGCAAAGTTTCTTAGGATTCGTGAATCATTACTCAAAATATCTCCCTAACCTTGCTCATATTCTTTCCCCTGTTACCCGGTTGTTAAGCCCTAAAGTAAAGTGGACATGGGTGACTGAATGTGACCAAGCTGTTAGCAAAGTAAAAGAATTATTTGTTAAATCTAAAGTTTTGGTGCATTATAACCCAAAATTAAAGCTTAAACTGGTTTGTGACGGCTCACCCTACGGGGTGGGGGCGTGCCTGATGCATGTCATGCCTAACGGCGAATCGCGTCCAATAGCTTTCGCTTCACGGAAGCTAACCAAAACCGAACAAGGCTACAGTCATTTTGATCGTGAGGCTCTTAGCGTGGCTTGGGGAGTTAAACGGTTTCATGAGTACGTTTACGGTCAGAAATTTATATTGCAGTCTGACCAAAAGGCTTTAATATGGATTTATGGCCTTAAAAAGGGTATCCCACAGATGGCAGCAACACGTGTACAACGTTGGGCGGTTATGCTTAACGCTTATGATTATGATTTCCAACATATACCAGGCAAGCAGAATTTAACTGCTGATGCACTATCTAGACTTCCGCTCCCTAACGACAAAGAGTTTGAAGAGGCTGAACAACAGGACAATGTACTAGCGTTGGAAACCATCTCCAACTTACCAGTGCTAAACGAAGCTTTGGTTATGGAAAGCAAGCGTGACAAATTACTGTCGAAAGTATACCGTTACGTTAATCGTGGCTGGCCTGAAGTGTGTGATAATCCGGACATGCAGCCGTACTTCACACGCCGCAATGAAATCTCGATTGAAAGTGACACACTTTTTTGGGGGTTTAGAATCGTCGTGCCGACAGCTTTAAGACGTCAAATTTTAAAAGATTTGCACAGCTCACACCTTGGGATTGTTAAATTAAAGAGCTTGGCTAGGTCTAAGGTGTGGTGGCCTTCTATTGACGCAGATATTGAAAACAAAGTTAAATCCTGTTCTAATTGTCAAGAATTTAAGGATACTCAATCTGCAGGACCCAAGCATACCTGGGAGTATCCATAAAAGCCAAATTCTAGATATCACGCTGATTTTTTAGGACCGTTAGATAATTTCATGTTTCTAATCCTAGTGGATGCACACAGTAAAATTCCGTTCGTGCACAAAATGAAAACTACCACGTCAGCTAAAGTTATTGATATTTTGAATAACCACATTGCTGAATACGGGCTGATGGATTCCTTAGTTAGCGACAATGGCCCGCAGTGGACCTCTAAAGAGTTTAAATCATGGTTAACAATTAACGGAATCCAACACCTATCAGGCCCGGCTTTTGCGCCGTGGGTTAACGGATTAGCCGAAATTTACGTCCGAAATTTTAAACGTGTCTACAAAGCTGCTCGGCGTGACGGTTGTTCTTTTCAGGAAAGTATAAATGCATACTTATTATCGTCACGAATCACGATAAGTTCTACCACCCAAGCTACACCTGGTAAATTATTCTTCAATAGAGAATTAAAATCTAGATTGGATTTGCTTTATCCTGACCCTGTGTCCGTTGTTAAAAGAAACCAACAAAAACAGATTAAAGGCACCCAACATCGTGCTTCAGTTAACTATCAAGTTGGCGATAAAATCTGGTATCGTGACTATAGCAAATCTAACCCTAAACTATGGTCGAGGGGATCTATCGAAAAGAAGCTAGCTCATTTAATCTACAGTGTACTTACTGAAGAGCAGGTTGAAGTGCGAAAGCACCATGATCAATTAAGGCCTCGAATTTATCCCGCAGATGCCGAAGAATTAAATCCAAATTCACAAATTCCATCGAATAATTCCGTAGATTTGGCCATGAATAAAGAGGCCGGTAATTCCAA
>JAHWFP010082312.1:5938-38576 GCA_023313725.1 Lithobius niger
GGATTATCGAGATTCCCTCGGCGGACTTCACTAGAATAAAGATTGTCAAAATTTCCGCTATACGGATATCAATAGAATAAGGATTATCGAGATTCCCACTGCAGACAAACAAACAAACAAAACTATGATCTTAGTTAGGGAGATTATTAATTTTATTTACTTTAGTACATGTTATTCCGTTACTACTCTATTTGCTTATTTAATAAATTAATTTGATGTGAGCGATCGGTGGTGGTGCAAGAATGAAATAATAACTCAATTTGATGCTCAAATATTTTTATTGGGTCAGATTTATATTAGACGTTAAAGGATCGCGTGCCGCTAGCATTTTCCATTGCTCAATTTACCAAATGAAATGGAGATGAGTATGACAGAGAGTTTGAGGGCATGATATAATAAATTGAGAAGTAGGAGGAATTTGGAGTATTAATTTCCAGTTAAGATATCGAAATCAACTTAGGTTAGTCAAGGCTTGGTATGGAATGAAGCTGCATAAATATTAAGCTATACAAACGGCTGGCACGCTCAAGCTTTCATTGTTAGTACAGAAAGTAGTAGTTATTGGCGTACTTTGGTATCAAAGGCCCCTTATACGTGATTTGTTGTGATAGTTTGGTTCTTCCGCTGCTTAGCCAACGCTTTAATTAGAGCCGAGGTTAAAAATGGTTAAAGGGTTTAACGAGCGTTAACCACTCCTGGTCATCTGCCCGAAGCCCTAAGGCCCTATGTCTGCAAGAGCCGAGGAAGCAAAACTAAAACAATAAATCACGTATAAAGGGACCATTCTTGCAAGAGTGTGTCAACAACTAATTGGTACCATACTTTAAAAACTTTTTTTCAGTTTTTGGATGAATTCGAGTTGTTTCATGTCATTCTTCTGATATCGCCCATTGTTTTTCTCCATGGCGTTCCACAAACGTTGGCCGCTACAATGTTAATACAACAATAGCGTCATTGTTCAAAATACGAACGCTGACGGGATCGCATATGAACTCTAAAAATGTACCAATAAGTGATTTATTGAATTTGAATTTGATATATTACGGTGCTTCAACCTGAAAAGATCACCAGCCCCAAACAAAAGAACGCGACAAAGTTACAATTGAAAGTCGCAATTATAGATCACATGCAAGCAATACCACGAAATCACCCAAACCTCCCTGTTTCACGGCAAAAACTATAAATAGAACGCAGAACCTTAAAATTTCTTCCCGCAGCATGTGGCCATACTCCCAGGGCACTTAATAAATCTTGCACACCCCGATTACGCAGTGTATGGGTACGCAAAACGGAATAAAGAGGACGACGTAACAAAATGAGCCACACTCTCCTCTTCCGTGCCACAGTAAAGCCCTAACCAGACTGGCTGCTCGCAGCTGCACGCCGACGTAGTATGGTGTAAAAAAGACTTCAATATTCGTCCTTAACGCAACACCAGCCACACGAATACTGCAATGTTGACCTTGTAGGCACGTAGTTACGCATAGCTTCGCACGAAATTTTCTTCTGTCTGGAGAGGGCTTTACACAACGAAGAGACATCTGCATCCAAACTTGCTAGGTGTAAATTAAGAGGCGCACGACCCGTCCGTAACTGCGATAAAAGGACTCGAGCCTCCCGCGGGAAACGATCCAACTACTTTTGGTGGTGTAATAGAAGGATGGACCGAAAAAAAAGCTGAGTTTCATAACAATGAAAACGAACAGAGCATGGTGATAATATTAGACATTGTTCATAGTAGTTACAAGTCGGTATTGTTGTACATCAGTAGCTTGGAGGGAAGGCAGATTGAGGTAAAGCTCCGGTACCAAGGCCAGTTGTACTACAGACCAGTTGTCAATGTTGCTGCGCTAAACTCATTTAAAGCCAGACTGCGATCGATCGTTGTATCTCTCACAGTTTCTTTTGAGATTCAAGTATTTGCTTTTACCATAACGACTTCCCATCTATCTGGTGACCGATACATTTTGGTTATATTGCATTACTTTTATTTTTTATTATTATTTTTTTATTGTATTTGTAGTTGTTTTACCATAAGGAAGTTGCGATACATCTTGGTCATCTTGAATTAGTTTTTTTTATTGTATCTATATTTTTAATGGGGCGAACATAAGTGTACGCTAATCCCTGTTCTCTTCCTTCCGCATATTGGCGGGATAAAGTTATTATTATAGTTATTACTGGAGGAAACCCGTGCTATGCACGGGGCCGGCCATGAATTAAGTTTACGGACACACTTTCCCCGACACATTTTCCAGGCACTCTTCTCGACATTTTTCATTCTTCTAAAAGTTCTAAACCCATCTTAATTTTAGATGGAATAAATCTGTGCTTCGAGGATTTAAGACATCACCAGTTTAGGATGCGTCCTATTTCAGACTGGTTTCCTTTAAGACGCCATAGTTTTTAGTTTGCCAAATTCACGCAGTTTAAGATGACAACAATTTCAGATGGCTACACAATAAGGTGGTTTATTTTTAAGATGGAAAACACAGAAAGTTGCACAATTTTAAGGTAGCAATTTATTTTAAGTAGGGGTAACTGGTAAAGATGCCTACATTTTATGAAGTCAACCTATTTTAAGTTAGAAACAAACGGGCAGAGTTTCTAACATTTCCAGATGGTAAAATTTATTTTTTAGTGGTGAAACAAGCAAGATATTATCGTTTTAAGATGGCGCAATATAATTACGTTGGAAAACGAAGTAAAAGTTGCCAACTTTCAAATGTGGCAGTTAAGTTTCCTAGGCTGGAAAATAAATAAGTTGCTAATGTTTCAGAAGGGAGAACTGTTTTCAGTGAACTTAGCATGTCTGTGGAAGGTGCTTGTTGCCTATTTTCTAGTGATTGTATTTCAATAAAATCTTCCTTAGGAGCACCTGAAAGTTAAATTACCTATTAAGCGAAACTAGTTTGGCTTGAATTCGTATGAAGTCACAATTAACAACCGAATGAAACCACGTGTTTACAGCACAATTAAGCTTAATTATTTGAAACTTGTGAATTATTAAAATTAATCCACTCACTGTTATTAAAACGAACAGAAATTGAAAAAGAAATCTTTTTTTTTTTGCTCTTGTTTATAATATTAGTTTTTGAAACAGCACAAAAATTAATTACTTTTCGAACCGCGCATCCATTTACACATTAAAAATACGTATTACTCACACATTAATTATAGTACTGCACTAAACAATTAAACAAAGTGTATTAGAATTAAAATAATTAAAAAAAAGACTTACTTTCGCACACGTAATTTCTTCCTCCAGCGATGATCGATAATCGCCGTGGATAACCCACGCAATCGTATATCGAAAAGATTTACGTGCTTCACGAATATGGTACAAAAAATAAGTCGGGTTTCAAGTTCCAACTGTGTACAGCTAAATCTGCGGAATTTAATATAAAATGAAAATGCTTAGATAATATTTCTAACGGGTCGCTGACCTGTTTTTAATAAATGTAAAGGAAGTCTGTAGATGGTGATTTAACAGCAACAAAAAAAAAACACTGCAAATTATATAGATCCAGAAAACAATACACAACCCCATAATTTGTTTATTTTATGTTAATGCAGGTGGCATAACGTGAAAGTAGGCACAATGATTAGTCACGAATTGTGTAATTTAGCAACAGCAAAGGTAGTTGAAATCTTCTTACAATATAAACCAAAGTTTCATAGCAGAAATGAAGCAACCTCAACGACGACCCCCGGAAGGGGAACAATGAAAACGTGCGAGTGTGTCAATTCTTTGGCTTGGAGTTGAAACTGGGACGTTGTTGCCCTGAAAAGAAGTTAAAATTGACAAATTGTTGCTTGGGCTAACAATTTGCTCTGCGCGGTCATTGCAAAGGCATGTCTTAAATGACGTCATGTACGAAGGACAGTTATTTTTTGCACGATGCTGGGAGTGGGGAGGGGCCTGAACGGGGAATGCCCGTTGGTGGGGCAGTGCTTATGTTACAGCCACTATTTGATTACGATATTGCTTTTTGGAGGGAGAGGATTGACGGAAAGGGGGAGTTTTACACAAAGACAAATTGAGTGTTGCAGTGAACGATCAGGCAGCACCGAGCAAATACTGGGAAACAACCACGGGTCAAACAAATCCCCGGGCGAAGCCGGGTACGATGCTAGTAATGCAATAATCACAAATATAGCAAAGCAACAAATAAAGATAATCTTGTGGTCAAAATTTATTTGGTATAGAATAATTCGTATGGTCTTAAGTGGCCACTGCAAACCGTTATACGGTACCGGGGCGTCCACAAATTATTCACCCCATAAATAAAGTAAATAATAAAAAAAAAAAACGAAAGCAGACGTTTAAAAACTGTCAAGTGCCAGCTGTTTATCATAATAAACCTCCACATGTGCCCTTTTGTTGCTCGGAGAATATCCAGTCGAAAATCGATTTCTCCCCAAACGTTTTTAAACATGTCTACTGATAACGTCTTTATCGCCTGGGTGATCTTGTCCCGTAATTCCTGCAGACGAGTTATCTTTCCTGCGTACACTTTGTCGTAGATAAAGCCACACAAGAAAAGCCAGGGTAATAAACACGGTGTCAGTATATACGCCTTAGAATGTTTGGAGAGAAATCGATTTTCGACTAAAATTCTCCGAGCAGTAGGGAAGCATGTAGAGATTTATTATGAGACTATCAACACCAGTAATTTTGTTAAAAAAAAAACAAAAATCGTTTTGAGTTAATAAACAGTTGGCACTTTACAGTTTTTAAATATCTTTTTCGTTTTTTTTTTAATTTTAATTTTTATATGGGGTGAAATAATTTGTAGACACCCTGTATACTGGCAAAAACATTTTTGGGAGGCAGCATGACACAATTAAGAAAAAAAGGGCATTTAAATAGTTCAGCACAATTAAAAAAGATGCATCCTTAATACAACCAACATTAAAAAAAAAAAATGACAACGTCACATATTAACTCTTGGATTACCAGAACACATAAAACCTTACCACACAGTAATTTGGAGATGTTGCGTATAGTTTAGTTTTAACGTAGGCGTACAAGCACTTTTTATTAGTTTAAGTTAAAATTTAAAACCAATTTCAAACTTTCAACACCAAAATAGCAATCTCAAAAAAAGTAAAATTTGGCCAATTGTTTCGGGTAAATTAATTTCGGAATTATTCCCACTCCGTGCGGCCGGGGGGCGGCCCCCCCCCAAAAAAAAACATTCCCTTTATTTTGTGCTTTTTATTTCGTGATTTAACGATGCACGTGTTTACATTATGCTGAACTGTACGAGTACGAACGAGGCATACAGCCTGCATTAAAAACTAGCTATACCACGCGCCGTGGCTGTTTGCTGTGACGTGCATATCATGTGACTGGGCTAGTCCAATCCGACTGCCAAACTGCCGTTGTTCTCGTTCGTCATTGGCTAACTCATGGTGACGTCACGGGCAAACAGCCATTGCGTATGGTTTAGTGCAGACTCTTGATTTATTCGTTATTTATTGTTTGAGAATGTGTTTTCATAGTCAATAAAATATGGTTGCAAACCTATTTACGTTGCCTTTTGGACTTAATAAGTTCGGTCTGCCTGAGGGGGGAATTGACCCCACGACTTTTGAAACCAAACGCCGAGGTCCAACCGGTGAGTCATACCGACCCGCCTTGTAACAAACATATTTACGCTGCCTTTTGGACTTTTATTTCAGCTTGCCTGAGCGGGGGTATTGAACCCACGAACGTTGAAACCGAATGCCGAGTTATGTTTCGTAGTCAAGTTACGAAACGTTATATTCCGTTTAATGACTCCCACTTTTCATGTTTTATGATTTACTAGCACCCCCTTTAAAAATGACGCGATTTATAAAATGAACCTGACATACAGCAAAATTTCGATTTTTTTTTATTTAAAATTAAAAAATTTTTTAAATGTTGATTTTTTTTTAAGTTCTGCATTTTGTAGTTTCTTTTTGATCTGCCATTTTTTTGTAATTTTCAAATTTTAACTTTTACTTTTTTTAAATTTTGAATTTAATTTTTTTTTTTTTACTTTAAAAATTTGTTAATACTAATTTTTTTATTTTTAAACTTTAAAATGTTATATTTGTGTAGAGACGATTACTTTGCGGGGATGTAGGTGTGAAAGAGAGACGTCCTGAACGGCACTGCACACCCACTAACGCACACAAAAACACAAATCTTAAATTTTCGGCCAATCCTCTTTCATTGATGTCATTTAGGACACAACAAAAACACAATAAGAGGAGCGATCAAGAGCTGCCGGTCACCAAGCAGCCATAGTGAAAGCGTCCAAGTTGGCTGCTTGTTGACGGATAGCTTTTTACGGGTAGCTTGTTGACGGATAGTTCCGTGGAACCGCCTGCCTGATCGTGTTGTTTCTGCTCCCTTGCTGAATAGCTTTAAGACTCGACTTGACGCTTGGCGGGTTTGATCGCGTTTGTGGATAAGGGACAGGGAGTCTCGGCTCGGCACCTTCATTTTCTTATCTTATCTTATTTTATCTAATCTTATCTTATCTTATCATAAGTTGATCCTCTTTTCACCTTTGAAGTAATACTCGGAGGAATACGTTCGTTAACGGGGGTGCATCACTACTTTCTAAGGGGAATACTTTTCAGTCAGTACGTCGGTTAGCCTGAGTACACCGTGTAAAAAACTTGGTGGCAGCCAATTTTTATTCTGATATCACTACTTTGTTTGGCTGGTTCTTTCACCCTTATGGTGCTTTGTTTGTAATTATTAACTAAAAACAAGCAAGGCCAGTTAAGTGGTAAAGTAAAGGCTATGAAATTCAGTGCCATAAGGAGCTAACTAGCTAACTATTATTTCTTCCTTGGATAAAAAGTTGAATTATGTACAGAGAATGTCAAATATTTAACAAGATTTGGTTGCAAAATTAAATTACAACTGGAAAAAGATATGGGGAAAAAAAAGAGAAAACGCAGGGTAAACTAGTTAAGAAACTTCTTTGTTGTGTTATGCAGTTATAAAAGCGGGAAAAAGGCTGTAATTTATTAAATTAGTTAGTACCCGAACGCCATTAAATTCTAAGTAGCCTACGAACATAGAGTTACGTGAAGCTACCCATACCTGTGGTTTAATTTTCCAAGAAGAAAAGCATGAACAATTCTTGGAGTAGCAGCATAAAGAGTGAACTAATAATTTTTTGAAATTTTTGGAGTAGGGGGGGATGGGGTGAGATGGGTGAGATTGAGACTTAATGGCATAGATGGTGTTCCGGGTAAGATTCTGATAAACTTAATTTATGAAATCAGAATCAGTCTTGTTACTTATCGATTTCAGAGCTGGTATTTAGCTAATCGGACTACGTATTGTGGCTACTCGATCGTCTATCTACAATACAACGAGAAATCCAGTTGCTATGCGTGTTACCAATCGGAAAAATCAATCGAAAAATTTCTCAATTCTACAACTGTTTAAATTATATTAACGGGCAATTACACCCATTTCGACATGCATGTTTTACTTTTGGATCACTTACACAATAGAACGAAACAAAAGAATTGCGGTTGGAATGCGTTACGTACGTCCGATGCAACAATTTAATTACTGCATCCCCAAAACACGATACGGAGACCGCTATTGTTTTGCTGGAGCGCTCAGAAATTAATGCCGACAGATGGTGCTTATCGATTTCGACTCGCAGCCGATTGAGATGGCTCTCTGTTGGCTGTGAGTAACTCACGCTTCTGGCGGCCTTAGCTGACCAACGGCAGTGTTTCTTTGTTTAGTTATTGTGTAAGTGATCCAAAAGTAAAACATACATGTCAGAATGGATGTAATTGCCCTTTAACAGAAACATAAGGTATTTTAGAAAATTCTGGAGACAGACGTCCCTTGATTACATCTACGCAACGCATTTAGAGACAATCACCCGACTTATTTCTTTGTCAACACCGCTTCACTTCGCGCTGGTTGACCTAGCTGTCGACGCCCCATTAAACCTCTTCTCCCCCCCCCCCCCCCTTTCACGCTGGTTGTCCCATCAGAGTTCGATGTTTTGTTTTAATTGCACGGAACTGATAATGCTAAATCTCTTTTTTGTTTTCTTTTAATAACGAGCTACTTGTACACGTTTAGTGCTACTTCGTTAGTCTAGTGTTTATTTATTTATTTGTTAATTTGTGTTAATTTATTTCTCGACCTCATATGAGCCCTTTGTGGTTATTTTAACTATCCTTGTGCACTTTTGTTTACATGTGATGGTTTTCTACTTACGTATTGTATTTAACATAGATTAGAATGTTAACAGTATATTGCATCTTACGCCTTCCAAGCCTGTGCGGGGCCCTGGTGGTAGCTGCGGCTACTAGTGCTTCTCGTACTAATTTGCCTCCGTGCTGCTTGGCACGAAAGGTGTTAGCAGAGGCGTTAGTAGCCCCAACTACCGCTAGGGCTCCACATACGCTTGGGAGAGAATAAGATGGGGAGATGGTGTATTTTGCGTCTTTGTTATTTCTTGTGTATATGTTGGCTTAGTGCTTAGGTAGGTAAGTAGTTTAGGTGTGAGCCGATAGTTTTTGTAGACCACTATTGCTCAATAAATCTAAGTCTATTAGGAAAATTGCCAACATTGTTATTTAGATAATAATGTCATTCAGGCGACTAGGCACGTTGCAAGCGCTTTGAACTTTACCTTGACGTTCAAATGAAGATCGTTTGATGATTAAGGTAAGGTTTAAGTGAAGACGAAGTCAAAACAGCAAAGGCAAACAAATCAGCTTTCCTGTTAGGTTTCAAATACCGCAATGTTCGTGAAGTGTTAAGTCCACGTGAAAACTTACTTCTGTCTTCAACTATTGCACCCACTAAAACAAAATGTTGCTTTCATGAAATACCTTTTTCATCTTCGCATGACTGATACGCAATAAATTTAACACTTAAGAGTTACTGCCTGCTTATCTCATAAATCTAGTAAAGATTGACATAAATGCTGACGTTTTGACACTTGATTGCTTTTCTTAATGGCTGACGCAAGAACGAAAAAAAAAGTAACAAGCGGCAAAACTATGAAGGAGCAAGCACAACCAAGCAGTTATGACCTTGGCCGCGGAACCAAGAGGACGAGAGATCGAATTGCACCATTATTCTCCAGTTTCATTACTTTCACGAACCTAGTGTCAACGTAAATGCTAGTAACCAACAGACTGCATAGCCGCATGCTTTAGGAACAACGGAAGTTATTTCCCCTTTTTGACAAAATATCCGTTTTCGTTAAAACCAACTTTCGTTGCACTTTTAACTTAAATGTCGGCAATCCCGTGAGTTGAACCGCTCACTTCAAATTAGATATCTAAAGCTTGGAGACTTCAAATTTCAACATGGCGCCCATTTTGTGTTTGTCGATTTGTAACCAAAAAAATCAAATTGTGGCATTTATGAGCCAGGCCGCCATTTTGTACTGCAGTTTTCAATTGCTTCCTCATTCTCATAAATCGACGATGTCGTTCCCCGTAGATCGTACTTCTTGTTTCGATTCACGAGGACAGCATCTCCGTTGACTTCGTTGTCATGGTTACTGGGTAGTGACAACTAGAAAGGTACCCGCTGTGTAAGCGAGAAACAACCAACGAATGTGGCATTAACTATAAGGGCGCGTTTACGCAACAATAATGCCTTTGCATTCTCGTAGCTATAGAAGCTAGAAATGATCTGAAATTCCAACATGGCGGTTGTTTTAGGTCTGCCAGCTCGCTACCAAACGAGTCAATAATTAGGTTTTGAAGCGATTAGGATAATTGTTTCGTCAGGAGGAATTGTTTATCTTATTGTCACGAATTATGAGACTGCAAGTATTTGCTTAAACGATGTCGGATTTAGCTAATCCAGTTAGCGTTGTTACCATGGCAACGACATCTTTGCCATCGCGATTAAATTCCAGCCGCGCGAATGCAAAGGCGAGGCGATGCGTGAACGCTAGTTAGCAAGAAATAAATTTTGTGACGTCATCGCATAAATGCGTGCCTAAGGGCGCGTTTATGCGGTGACTCGCCTTTGCATTCTCGCTGCTAGAACTCAATCACGATGGCAAAGGTGACATTGCCATGGTAACAACGCTAAATGGATTAGCTAAATCCGACATCGTTTGAGTAAATACTTGCAGTCTTATAATCCGTGCCAATAATATAAAGAATTCCGTCTGACGAAACAATTTTCCCAAACGCTTCTGAACTCACGTTATTTGCTGTTTTCGTTGCGAGGCGGCAGACATAAAACCTCTGCAAAACCGCCGCCATGTTGGAATTTGAGGTGATTTCTAGCTTCTAGCTGCGAGAATGCAAAAGTGAGTAGTTGCGCAAATGTGCCCTAAGGGTCGGCTTTTGCATTATCGCAGCTAGAAGCTAGAAATCATCTGAAATTCCAACATGGCGGTGATTTTAGCTATGTCGACTCGCAATGAAAACACTGAATAATGCGAGTTCAGAAGCGACTGTGAACCTTTCGTCAGGAGGAATTCTTTATCTTGTTGTCACGGATTATAAGACTAAAGCATTCACTCAAACGACGCCAGATTTAGCTAATCCAGACGACGTCGTTACCATGGCAACGACAACTTTGCTGTTGCGGTTAAATTCTAGCTGCGCGATTCAAAGGCGAGTCGTTGCTAAACCCGCCCTAACTGCGGGAAGATTGAACTTTTAACCTTAAGGCAGGCAAGCAGCCCGGCCATCGTTCGGGCATGAACGACCTTTTAATTCCAAAGGGCATTAGAAATAGGCCTACATCATCTGTATTTATTAACTTTACTCACCCGAACTTGCGTCGTGGATAAATGCAATGACGTGCCAACGAAAAAAGGTATAATGCATTTTCGTCACGTTTTTACGGCATTACAGCAAAATCCACGTGTATATATAAAAGTCTTTCATGACGAAGCACGTCATTATTATTTTTTAACGTCGAAAAAAGATAGCTGCTTTGCTTGGTACTTTACATATGCTGCGACGGGCCGATCTATCCTAACGTTAGCCAGTTTTACTCCTCCCCCCCCCCCTCACAAAAAAAAAACCTCTTTTATTCATGAGGTAACGCCGACCGCTTCTCGCTTCCGATTTTTTTTAATTTTTTTTTCCGCGCGTATGTATACGTAATGACGGGAGCTGTTATTGACATCTTTCGTCACGTTCTTTATATAATTTTTGTATTCATCCGCCAGGCCCATTTCTGTTAAAGCCTTATTATTATTATTATCATTAATTTTTTTTTTGGGCCACAATTTTTTAAGTTTTGAAAAGCCCGTTTCGACGACTTTTCTTTACTTACTTGATCGCTTTTGTAGCCTACAGGTTTTTCTTTCTGCAACGTTTGGCTAATGAGAAATTTCAGCTTCATTACCTTTTCGCCACCAAATCAAGCGACCAGCAAAAGTAAAAAGCTATTACCAGAAAAGCTCGATTCTTAACCTGATACACCCCGCTGCGATTCTTCCTCGCGTGTTTGTGATTGCCGAAGTCGGCATCGGAACCAGGACGCGCAAGACGTCATAGTTCTTTGTGACTTTCTTTCTTTTTTTTTTTACTTCATTTTTTAAGGCGCTCAACCGTACCCTGTTTGCGGCTTGATGTTTTAAAAGTGGGCTTTGTTTACCCTCGTGTTTTCGAATGAAAACGACAACGTGAAAGTTCTTGTTTTTGCGGGACGAAAAGGCAAATGAGCCCGATTGAACAATAATTAAATACAGATGCAAACCGATTTTAGTTTCATTTTAGACTTTCGTTCGACTGTCTGAATGGGGAATTGAACCCACTCACTCGCTTAATGAGTTCCTTAAAGGGCAATTACGTCCATTTTGACATGCATGTTTGACTTTTGGATCACTTACACAATAACTAAACACAGGAATTGCGGTAAGAATACGTTACTTACGTCCGATATAACAATTTAATTACTGCATCATCAAACCACGACACGGAGATCGCCATTGTTTTGCTGGAACGCTCAGAAATTAATGCCGACAGATGTCACTTTTCGATTTCGACTCGCAGCCGATTGAGATAGCTGTATTGACTGTGAGGAGCTCAAGCGTCTGACGGCCTTAGCTGGCCGGCAGTGTAGTGGCCAGCTAAGGCCGTCAGACGCTTGAGCTCCTCACAGTCAATACAACTATCTCAATCGGCTGCGAGTCGAAATCGAAGAGATCCGTCTGCCGGCATTAATTTCTGCGCGTTCCAGCAAAACAATGGCGAACTCCGTGTCGTGTTTTGGTGATGCGGTAATTAAATTGTTATATCGGACGTACGTAACGTATTCTTACCGCAGTTCTTGTGTTTAGTTATTGTGTAAGTGATCCAAAAGTCAGACATTCCAAAACATTCCAAAAGTCATTCCAAAACACTATCCCCAATTTTGGAACTCTCACTATTCTAGACATCTTCGCGGAATCGCCCACAATTTAATCTCACTGTCAACGTCATACACGTTTTCAACTACATCAAATGCAAGCGCAGAGTGTCATAAAGGTATACATTCACTAGAAGTGCGGTGAGGACTTGCTCACAATTTTAACCTTTTTTTTAAAATAAATTTCTTTAACCTTATGACATCTGAAGGAAACTAATACTCGTATAGATGAACCAGATCAATTTCGAATCTTACTGGACGTTTTTGAAGGAGAAAGAAGTCTAGTTAAGGATGAGGCAAACCCGTAGATGTGAACCAGAAAACCATTTTTTTTCCAATGAGGCCTTTTTTTCTGGGAGCGTTTTGTTGAGGGGGTTTATTCATAGATTCCTTTTAGCTAGGAGATAATCCCATTGAAAAAAAAAACAACAAATCAACAAATTTTTACTTTTGTGGTGCTGTAACATTAGGTTAGCGTGTGCATCTTAAAGCATTGATTAGATCACTTAACACTCAATGCTCCACTGGGTCCATTCTTAAGTCACACCTTTTTACAGGTCGGAATTTTGGCAAGCGCCCTCTCTGAATTAAGAAATAGCTGGACGAAACAAATTGCTGCTATTTTCCGAATGCTTGTGTCTTCTTATCATCAATTTATTGTGCTGACGTTTATTTTTCGAGTTAACAAAGTGGTCTACTGCATAGGAGGCCCAATTCAAAGAACAGGGGTTTTGGTACGTACGACGCCCCCCCCCCTTGCCAACACAATAGTTAAGGAACTTGCATACTAATGAGTCTTGGGGCCAATGTAAGGGTTATGCAAATTCCAAATTAACCAAAACTGAGGGAACAAGGCTAGTCATGGTTCAGTTTGGGTGATGTTTTAATTTCAAACATGAGCGATAGAATGGTCAGGCTCGTCTGACGTTCAAGGGCGATACTAACCTTAGCTTAGGGCATTAAATAGAATGCCAGCTGCATTAAACCATACGCAATGGCTGTTTGCTGTGACGTCACCATGAGTTAGCCAATGACGAACGAGAACAACGGCTGTTTGGCCGTCTGATTGGACTAGCCCAGTCACGTGATATGCACGTCACAGCAAACAGCCATGGCGCGTGGTATAGGCTTACTTGGGACAAGCTGGAATAATTAGTTTTGGATTATTTCATGTTTTGACTGCTAAACTAAGTAGCTACTGGGTTGCAGTGCTTCACTGATAAAAGGGTTGATCTTGTTTGAATTTGAGTTCGGGAATTGGGATAAAAAGGGAAATAATTCCAATCAAACGGGCCAAAATTACCTTTGGAGCTGTGACGATTGGGCGGATGAATTCCATTTCGATTCATACCTCATGGTTGGCAATTTGTATGCCTTATACTGTTGCAATAATTGGTCACATAGTATCAACCTTACTAACAATGAATGTTAATTTTGAAGTGACAATAGGTTGTTACGATATGATGTCATGTAGACCTTGAGCTTAGTAGATTTCACAAATGACGTCATCGGAGCCACTTTGCTGGGGTGGCGTAATAATTTCAACGTTTGAGATCTGGAATTAAACTCACAACAAACTCCCGAAACAGCATAATGACAACGGGAGAATTTTCCGTCATTATTCCTGCACACTTGTCGTCAATAACGACTCCCTTGTGGTGTTCGTTTGTCATTTTCAGTTACTCTTCTTTCTCCGAAGCTGCTATATTAGCCAACGTCAGTAGTGGCAAAGCAGGTATGTTCGTCGCAGCAATGCAATGGGCTGGTTGGTGTAAGCCACCACCAACGCACTTTAACGCCCATCAGTTTCACGGATACGCCCACCGCCCGCGCAGCTAAACGTTATTCCATTAACGCGTATTTAATAACATTCCGTCTGCCACGAGGCGTCACTCTCTCACTATTTACATTCGAGAAATCTTCCGCACACGTGACGTTAAATAACCACCGCATTCATACCCATCGCGGGTTTTCTCTCTACTCC
Source organism: Lithobius niger (assembly GCA_023313725.1). Classification (NCBI taxonomy): domain Eukaryota; kingdom Metazoa; phylum Arthropoda; class Chilopoda; order Lithobiomorpha; family Lithobiidae; genus Lithobius; species Lithobius niger. The sequence continues at coordinate 20,284 of JAHWFP010082312.1, forward strand.
TTGATCTCTTTATAAGGGCTGATCATAATTAAAAGTGACGACAGAACAGTTCTGGCCAAACGCGGGACAAAATGAATAGCTTTTAATAAGCCGTCTCGGATAAATGGGATTCTGTGAGAAGCCCTGGAGCGTTTGACCTACTGTCATGGCGGCAGCGTTTAATAATTCAAGGCGAAAGTAGAGGCGAGAAAATCCAGCGTGATAATGGCTGAAAGATGATGAGGCCCGTCCGTAACTTAGGTCTCCCGCGCCGCGACCTACATATGTGGCATTTTTTGGTAGATAACCCGGGACACACAACGAAAGGAATGCAAAACGCGTAAGGTGTGCGAGAGAATAGCTGCTCCTATCTTGAAACTGTTGTTGCAGGTTGAAAACGAACCTGGGTTGGGTAAGTGATAAGCCATCCCAACGATTGGTTGGTTTGTGCCGCATGGAGATGCAGCCTGTTATGACGATGGAGCAGCATTCAAACTTAGTACAAACATATATATTCAGCTATGAATAATATCGAGGAATCTTAGCTGGTGAAAAAGATTTTAAAAATGTGCCACACAGTAGCTGAAATTAAAAAATGTTGATACGACTGTTACGAATGTTGCCATGAAGTGGAGCTGTGAACAGCGTACACGGGGACAGCCATCTTGGATGACGACATTCACATTGCGAATGAGGTCACTTTAGGAGCGTGGTGAGTTAATTGAAGTACTGAGAATGGTGTTTTGAGGGATGATGTTAATGGATGAAGTGATCCAATTTCGCTTCAGTGAACGTGATCAGTGTTAAAGTTCTTAGTGATAAAAGTTCTGTTGTTTTGTTTCCGTAACTTTCAAACCGTCGTCTGATTCCGCATTGCATCTGGCGGTGTAAGGGCGCGTTTACGCAACGGCTCGCCTTTGCATTCGCGCAGCTAGAGGCTAGAAATCATCTGAAATTCCAACATGGCGGCGGTTTTAGCTATGTCGACTCGCAATGAAAACACTGAATAATCCGAGTTCGGAAGCGGCTGTGAACATTTCGTCCAGAGGAATTCTTTATCGTACTGTCACGGATTATAAGACTTAAAGCATTTACTCAAACGACGTCGGATTTAGCTACTCCAGATAACTTTGTTACCATGGCAACGACAACTTTGTCATTGTGACAAAATTCTAGCTGCGAGAATGCAAAGGCGAGTCGTTGCGTAAACCCGGCCTAAGACCTCTGAAGCCCTAACCAGACTGGCTGCTCGCGGCTGCACGCCGACGCAGTATGGTGTAAAAAAGACTTCAATATTCGCCCTTAACGCAACACCAACCACACGCTTGCTGCAATTTTGACCTTGTAGGCTTGTAGTCACGCATAGCTTCGCACAAAATTTTCTTCTGTCAGGAGAGGCCTTAACTCTGAACCATACACATTTACGTTGCAACAAGGTATGGATGATGCGATGGTCATGCATTGGTCGGTGAAAGGCCTATCAGCCAAAATGTTTTATAGCTACTCCGAAAAAGGATTGGTTATGGTATTTCGTAAAGGATATACAGTTGGAGTGAATTAACCGTGAATAAAATTATTTTAGTTTTGCCGGATCAGGATAGTCCATGTTGAGAGCAGGTAGCCTTGCGTTTGCGAAATACGAGGGATCTTCCCTTATCGGCCCCACACAGCAGTGTCCTGAGTTGAGCGAAAGAGAACTTTTCCCTGGTTAATTCACTAGACTCAGCGTGTAGTATATTTTGTGACGACTCAGGGAGTGGACGATTGTTTTCAAGCAAGGCTCAAGCACAATTCGCACCTTACTATATGTACAGCTAGGGGTTCTGTACAAAGAGTTTACATATTAGGCACTGATTCAGGTTTAGAAGCCTGATCAGCCCTAGTAGCACAGTCTTCAGAGAGACGACCTTATCTGTTGTCTCTCCAACACCAACTAACTACTCTGCTGTCCTGGGACCCGCATTTATACTGTCGAGAACAATAGGCCTAGCCTTAGACTTTACGTCACGTGACCAGCTGTACTGCATAGAACCGGAACCACCTGGGTGGGGCAGGGGGAGCCGTTCAAGCACTCATGTTGGCATCTGTCCAATAGTCGGGTTTAGGCGGCTATAGGGCAAGTGCACTTACAGATTACGTAACTGCATGGCGTACTACTAAGTAGCGTCTTGCCATCATGTAAACAGCCGGTCACAATCTAATTTAACACAAATGATGGCTACGTCAAAAGAAATCGACTTTTTTTTTTAGGTTTATTTTGTCGTGATCATTAATGCATCTGTTGCGTTTTTATTGGCAATTATGGGGAAATTAAGAGTTGAAAAACGGAGAGGTCAGAGCAAAAGATGTATTTTTCCTGACAGAATCGCTACATTTATGCGATCTTAAACAATGGACTCCTTCCCAGTGATTACGCAAACGGTAACGGGCCATGTGGAAAAAGCACACCGCTTGGTTAAAGCAATCGGCTACTTCTTCCTGTTAGCAACTGGCTCTCAGTCTTCAGCTTAAACTTAAACTTGGACTTAAATATCAGACTGTCTAAGCAGGAATTGAACACACGACCTTTGAGCTGAAACGCCGGAGTCCATAGGCCGTGTCAATATGGCTGAGTGGTAAGACCGTCTCCGGCCTTTTGTCTCGAAGGTCGTGGGCTCAATCCTCTTTCAGGCAGTCTGACATCTAAGTCCAAAAGGCAACGTAAATAAGTTTGCATCCGTATGTATTAATTCTTTGCAGATGGTTGATGGCAAGATGGATGATAGCTCTTTGAAAACCACCAATTGCCGTAAAACCACTTGAAGACGGTGTGTCTTTCGGATGAATCAAACGGCGTGTTAGTATCGTTTGTAGTGTTTAAGTGATCAAATTTTAGAATGTGTTCATTCTTTTGTGTTCACCCGATGTACAAGGCAACAACGCTGTGGCGTCATGCTGTACTACTACAATGTCTTCTACAAACCGAATCTTGTTGATTGTTGCCTTAGTTTGTGCGACACGTTGGAGTGTAGATAGAGCTTATGGTACTTGGGCCTCTAAGCTCTAATAAAATAAAATAAATCAAGAGTCACATCAACACGGGACTGAATGAATAAAATCAATGTGTCGGTTGTACGGGACACAAACTGCACTTGCAGACTACACTAAAAAGTCGGTACTTTAAATATCACGGCCCTTTTTTCTTTTCCGTTTTTCCCCCCATTTGACCTCCATCGCGGTTCATTACAATTCTCGAGCATGCGTGTTTAAGTCTCGGGTTGAAGGAAAAAGTGATGGAGGTCCAACGCCCCCCCCCCCCCCAAAAAAAAAAAAAGACGTTTCGAGAAATTTTGCCCGTTTCTCTGGTGACCGAGTCTGACATCAGCCAATGACGTAAAGTGGATTGAAGTGGGTTCGGCAGTCTGACAGCAGAATACCACGTGACCTTCCAGCAGAAAGGAGTTGTTAGGGCGTGAGCAACGCTGAATTCCAATTCAACATCTCCCGGTTCTTGGCTTACTGGCTATTTTTGCTCTCTCTTGTGTTTTATTTTTGGCATATGTTATTGAACAAGCTGGATAAAACATTGTGATGGGGAGAGTGGACTTGGAGGTTGTTGTTTTGCTTTTTTTTTTTCAAGTAAATTTCTGGAATCTCGTGTCGTCTGAAGGACATTGCTCGTATAGGTAAACCGTCTGGGTTTCGAACTTTAACGGGATTGGTAGGGCCAAACCCGAGTTTCGAACTTTAATTAAGGGAAGGGGTAGGGCCAAATCCGGGTATTCGAACTTTAATTAAGTTGATGGGTGGGGCCAAACCGGGGTTTTCGAACTTTAAGGGGAGGGGTAAGGCAAAACTCGGGGATTCGAACTTGAATTAAAGGGAGGGGTTGGGCCAAACCCGGGTTTCGAACTTTAATTAAGGGAAGGGGTAGGGCCAAATCCGAGTATTCGGACTTTAATTAAGGTGATGGGTAGGGCCAAACCGGGGTTTTCGAACTTTAAGGGGAGGGGTAAGGCAAAACTCAGGGATTCGAACTTGAATTAAAGGGAGGGGTAGGGCCAAAGCCGGGTATTCGAACTTTAATAAAGTGGAGGGGTAGGGCCAAATCCGGGTATTCGAACTCTAATTAAAGTGATGGGTAGGGCCAAACCAGGGTTTTCGAACTTTAATTTAGGAGAGGGGTAGGGCCAAATCCGGAGATTGGAATTTAAGTAAGGGGAGGGGCAGGGCCAAAGCCGGGTATTCGAACTTTAATAAAAGGAGGGGTAGGGCCAAACCCGGAGATTCGAACTTTATTTAATTAAGAGGAGGGGTAGGACCAAATCCGGGAATTCGAACCGGGAAACCTCACATCATCGCAGGTAGCCAAGCTAACTTCCAGAAAAGGCAAGAGTAGATCCTATTGAAGAAGGAAAAGGAAAACGGGTAGTTCCACAGACGTGCGGTTTGAAGCATTTTAAAGCAGAGTTCGCTCACCATCTTCCTGAAAACGCACGTTTGAGCGTTTTGAAGCAATTTATGGCGTTGCACCAGAACAGCAAACGAGGTCAGCGACTACCATCGTTGCAACTGGTCTTCTGTACACTTCCGCAACTTTCCGGCCACTTCCGCTTCATATTTCCGGTTTTTTTTTAAATTAATTTAAACTAATTTTTAAACCCTGAATCTAATGGTGAAAACCGTTTGTCTCTATGTGGTACCGTTCCGGAGTTGAAAAAGGAGACGTACAGACGGACGGACAAAGTCGTAGCTGTAGTCTTCCCAGCATTCACTGCACATTAGACTAAAATGGAGTATCATTGTCGTCATAAGTAAAAATACTTGACGCCACTGCTTCAAGTTTGAATGAGTTAATTTAGTCTGTACCGCGCACATTTTTCCTGCCGAATCCATCGCAGCGTTAAAAAAAAATGCCTGGTACACCGAGCTGAACCGAGCCGATCAGTGCAGCCGAGGAGAAACGGGCACCTTTATTACTAATCAGCACTTACTACATGCCAAAGCAGGCTTTGAGACACAACCAATCTTTTCAGTGAAACAGCCTGGTGTCACCAAAACAATGCTGCGGTTACCTGGTGTCATATGACAGCGAATATCCGAAAAAGCATAAAAAAAAGTCGTTAATCTGCACGAATTACCTGAAAATTTAGTTCCTGTATTAGATTCTGTGGTAGCCGTTTAGCCTTCCTACAGCAGGAACCGTAATCACCGACTGGAATTGAGTAACCACCAGAATGAAGCTCACGTTCAAGGTCCATCGGTCCCAGGATCGCGTGCCAAGACTATAGACATGAGCTGTGTCGCACGGCTCGGTTAAATGGACTTCGGTATACCGAGCATCGCCGGCAATGCTCTGCTAGGCGAGAATCGGCTCGGCAGCTCGAAATCGGTGCAGGCTTAATTTTTTCTGCCAGTTTTGGCCGATAACCGATAATATCGGCTGATGCCGATGTCATCATAGATCCATCTCAACTTGATGCGCATTGATGCGCATACCTCTCCTCAACTTATCCGCTCTTCGCGGCAAACTACTCGCCAAAACTGATATCTGAAAAGCTTCTTCAACGCAGCAGCTGTCATTGTAGATTCACAGTTTAGCAGCTGCGATGTTCACATTCAAGTGTAATCGATCATCAACATGTAAAATCCACATCCCTACCATCCAGTCGCGACACAACTGCTAATGGCAGAAAGCACCTACATTTTACAACTCTTAACTTCATTCGCGAACGTTCCAGTACAACCCATCAGCGATAACTCGTTCAAATTTGAAGTCCCGTTTCCAGTAATTCCCAACACGAGCGATGAAGTCCTATTTTCGAAAAGTCATTTCGAAAAGTCAGAATGTCAAGTACTTAGTTTCCAAACACGACCACTTCGGCGACCATCTTTTGTTTCAACAATTCCCACTACTGTTTCGACGTGCTCTTACCGGATCAATAAAAGAGAGGACCAGGAGGGGGTGAGGGGGGACGGACGGGGGAAGGGGGGGGGGAGCGGGGTCAGCGTCATTTTGATGTAGGTTTGCTCTCGCCTCCGTAATTCCTTCCTCTCGAGTCCACTGCTTAATGTATTACCCAATTGCAAATAAGCCAATGGAAAGGGGACCATTAGTTCCCTGGCTTGTCCCCGTTGTCGCAATTTTCCTACCTTCCAAAACCCTTCGTCCCCCTCCAAAACTGCAATAATGTTTCTGTTTACAGCACTCTCTTTGACCTCGGCCACTCTCCCTTAATGTAGATTGAGGTAAGCGGGGGTTATTTCTGAATTAGGAGTTCCAAAGAGGTTGTTGCAAGGAACTAACGGGATAAAAAGACTTTTAGTTTAGGTTAGTTCTCATTGCTGTACCAACAGAACTGTTAACTCGAAGACGTCGTCGGCTTTTACGTTATTACCTTCTGTAAACGCTGTAGAAGCCAGGACGACTACTGTGAAGTCTCCCACACTTATTTAATGTCGACTAGCCACAGCTCACTCTATTGGCGTCGACCCATGCTTCATCATCATCGCCAACTGTTCCCAATTACACTGGGCCGTCGTGGGAACAAATACTCTACCTGGTGGAAAAGCTCTTCAAAACCAGAAGTATTGAATGCAATTTCGATATATGCTTAGTATCTTCTTTCTCCACTCTTTTACATCACTGGCATCTACATACAGTATAATACGGAGCAGGCGGCCAAGTCACCCACCGGCCACGCCATTCCGTCGTCCAATCAAGTACCCCACCCTGTAGTGCCATATTACCCGTTTTCCGAGTGCTGAGAGCTAACTATGTCGAGACGCGCAGCGTTTGTTTGGATCTCAGCCTGAGGAAGGCGGGTGATATCCTATTTATTCCCGGTTTTGGCCTCTCATTCCGACGATTGTTGGCTGGTTTGGTCGCGCTCGCTAATTGTGTGTGCTCGAGCTCGGTGATTATTGCAGGCGGAGCCATATTTCTTGTTCCTTTTTTTTTTATGGCAAAACAAGTTACGGAGTTTAAGGATCTATTTGACTTATCGAGTAACCATGATACAGACAATACGGACAATATTGGCTTATTGTAGTAATAAAGAGCAGTTGAGACACATATTTTCTGGTGGAACGATTAATTTTAATGACGGTTGCAACGTTATTTTCAATTTTAAGTAGCCTTAATAGTAGATTTAATTAGCAAACTAGCATTTTTTAAGTCTTAAAACGCATAATGCACTCGTTAACTCACCGTGGTTCATGACAATTAAATAAAAAAAATACTTGACTATTATTTTTTATTATTTTTTATTTTGGTTTGTGCCATTCCGATTGCCAGTCTATAATTCACGAATTCGTTAATTTGCTGTTGCTGCTGACACTTAAAAAACATTCTTTCTTAACATTAAAAAAAAATTAATGTATTGCCGGTCTATAATAATCATGAATGCATCCTCCATTTTATTGCTGAGAGCCAATCCGCCATTTTGATACAAGAGATGGCTCTTAGCACTGGAATGGCGGATGTATTGCACTGTACGTTCTTGTTTTATTGTTGCGCTCCTGCATCGTTGCATTGTTAAAAGAGTACTGAGAGGCAAAAACCGGGTAATAAATACCTGGTCTTGTACAGTTTATTTTATCCCCAGTCCATCATCACAGAATCGATGTTGATTATTGATTAAAAGAACGTACCGTTCGTGAAATTTCTTAGGATGCCTGCAGTTCATACATATAGTAAAACAAGAACACAACTGTGATCTATGGAGCTTGATTTTGTACAACAACAACAACAACAATAACCACAAAAAACGCTGTTCTACACATATATTGTGACGAGGCACTGTGGTAGTCAGAATGATGACAATGTTTAGGAATTTTTATTGTTGCTAGAAATAAACGTAACTTACGGCTATGGTCTTTGATGGGAATGCTATGCATGCAAACCGACTGAGGGCTGGTGGCTGAGCTGTAGCAGGGGATTGTTAAAAGTGTAAAACATAAATACCTCCAATCTCATTGCACGAATGTGAAAAATAACTAGCACACTATGACGAGTAAGTACTTCAGCACATTTGTTTGTTTTGAGTTTCGTTTTGCCATTTCAAGGATTTTAATCTTTCTTACCTTTTTTGTTTTTAAGGTTCCTCAGATCGTGAAAAACTCGTTAAAAAGTTAAAACTGAAATTTTGAATTAAAATGCAAAACTACCTAGCGGCGTGGCACGCCATAATTAACGGCGGCGGGCAGCGACAGCGTGCCGAAATTATTTTTCATGAGCAACGTCGTGCTGAATATTGGGAAAATCATCGGCAGCGGCATGGCGTGGCGTGGCGGCGCACGGGTCTACGCCGGAAGGTCGCGCATAGGCAAGGCTGGCTGAGATAAGTGTTGATCCAGGAAGCAGCTATTATCTCAGCTGGCCTTGCGCATAGGACCGCGATCGTTTCTTCTATAGGTGCTGTCTAGCGAGCCTAACGTAAATTCAGCATTGCCAATTGTAGCATAATACACTCGAATACAATTTTTACGTTCGGAGCAGTCACACGTACGTTTCATAATAAGTATTCACTAGTTTGTTAGTCCAGGTGGTCCAGAGTTGCGTCCATTCGTGGTCCAGAGGCACGTCGATTCGTCGGATCGACAACTACAGCCATGTTGATATCAGATATAACAAATACATGACGCAACAAAGAACACAACTGACGTCAGAGTCGGCGCATGTGCAGTCCAATTTATTTAGGAAAAGCGGTCTTGGAAAAGTCACCAACATTAAAGGCCGTATCGTATCAGACCAATAATGGCAACTAAAATCAACAATTGACATAGAAGCAAGCGCAAGTTTGCTAGGTGCTGCCATCCTCTACACCAAGCGGCGAAATTTCAAATTAACCGACGAGGGTTACAAATTCTGCCAACCGATGACGCCACTTGGCAAACTTGTCGCGTCGGTATTTGTTTCGCCTATACTAGCGGAGCATTGTGGAAGGCAAAGATGATACGGCCTTTACTGTAGGTGGCCATGTCTTGGGTGATGCGGAGTCATACCACGCCGACTTCGCTTGCTAGCGTATAGGAGCTTGATTAGGTAAATCAAGCTCCAAAAAAAGGGTGTGAGGTAAGGTGGCGACTGTCAGATTGTTTTACGTTGAAAAAAAATTACTATACGTGGAAATTGCTCGCTCTACTCGATCAAGCTACGCACCTCCGTGCTTCAGAAACGCGAATGTTTGACAGCTTTTAAAACCAACAGGATATTTTTTCCGTGCGTCCAACCAGTTGAACCAGTTAATTTCTCTGAACCCTAAATATTTGCTTGCACTCTGACTTCATGAAACAATTTCAGAGCAGTTTTTCGCTTACTTGACGGGGGAAAAAAATCAAGTTACAGTGATCAATATCGGCTTATTAGAAACTTAATTTAATTAACTTTAAATTGGTGACACTCTCACCTTCGTAGGAACCTTACGTTCGGAGGAGTAGACGTACAAATACGCAAGAATGAACGCACGTTGTACTTTTTTAATGATGGGCATTTTCACAAGCAAGTCGAACAACTCAGCGCTGAAACCCCATCTCATCAAAGTTGTTCATAAACATTCGGTGAATTTTCCGATACCTCAGTGTGACGTCACCGCTGAAGCATCGTACTCATCGACTACAGGAGGCGGTTTTTGCGCTGAAGCCACCGACTAAAAATGGCGGACCCGCAGTTGTTCCTCGCTAGGATTATTTAGTTAAACGTAATTAACTACTGGTGGTGATTGTCGTCACGCAGTATATGCCCAAAGCTAAAAGAAGGTAACGGGGAGGGGGGGGTGATGCTTAATGGCGCGGCGACAGCTAGGTTATTAGCGCCAACCTCAGTCACAGTGCAGTAGTCCGAGTTGCCACTGCGCCTCACATTACAAACAGGTATTAAACAAACCCAAAGTTTAGATCTTATAGTGTCCGTGGCCTATCTTGAGTCCTCCGCAGAACGAACACCATTATCATTAAGTCTGCTCCTAAGCGAAATTTATATATAGATACTTATCGGCCTGCAGTACGCCTATTTGGCGTAAAACTGCTTTGACTGGCAACCGCTCTTGACAACGCAAGTGATTGGTGAGCAAATGATGGTGAGCAAAACCACTTTTTTCCTGACACTTGGCCCCATTTTACTCATCTATCATTTCAGTGACTTCACTCATAAGAAAGACTTAAGAGTGACGTCATTTTTGGTGGAAGCGGCCGGTTTATGTGTAATCGGTCGGTGAATTGTTTGAAGAATTTATGAAAATGCCTGATGTAGAAAAAAAAATAAGACGTCTGTCTAGCTACAGGTATTCAATTCGGGGGAGTACGTCATTCGTGTGTTTTCATTTCAGAGAAATGAAAAAATTAATTCGTAGGCAGGGTACTATTAGAAAAAAAAAAGTTGTTTCCTGATAAACACTATGCCCACAATTGACACATACCAAGTACAATTTTAATTTCAGCATGATTATCCATGCCTTGTTCACTTAAAAACCACACCAGAGTAAATACACATCCTGGGAATGCAATACATGATGTAAAAACAGTGAGTATACTTACAAAAATGATGATGAAAACACAAAAATACGAGGAGCTAAAAGAGAGACGGCCTGCATGCATCAGTCAGCCATATTGGAATGACGTGTCTGACTGACATGGCTGACTGATGCAGGCTGTCGCTCTTTTAGTTCCTCGTATTTTTGTGTTTTCGTCATCATTTTTGTAAGTACTCACTGTTTTTACTTCAGGTATTGCATTATCGGGATGTGTATTTACTCTGGTGTTGTTTTAAAGTGAACAAGGCATGGATAATCATGCTGAAATTAAAATTTTGCTTGGTATGTGTCAATTGTGGGCCGTGTGCTTGCATCAGATTTTTGGATATATTTTTCTTTGAGCATTTCCTTAAACTGGCCAAAGTGATCAGCGCCGCATCCAACGAAGCAATTGCGCGACGCGTTATAGCGTACCAACAACATCAAAATTACTCCAGTCCTAAGTGGCTGAAATAGGGTTTGTCAATCAGTGTTTATGTCTCTGGCACACCGTCGCGCTTCACGTCGCGTCAGAATCTAGACACACGCTAGTGTGTCGCCCCCAAGTAACAGTAGATCATCCTATTGTTAAAATATTGATTGTTAATGATAAAAAGGCGGCTCACTAGCAGACATCTGTCTGTTAACTGTAAGCAACTGAAAGCATATTTTGGCATGTTGAGGATAAATCCCAATGCGACAAAAGTGTTTCAAATTATTGAAAATGTAAGGGGAAGGGTCAGAGATTAAGAAAAACTAAAATTTAAAGGATGAGTGTCCACCAATCATAGAGAAAAAGATGCGTCAATAACGTTGTTTTTAAGTTACTGTCTAGCTAGCTAGCGGGCTAGCTAATAAGATTTTTCCCATGTTAAATCCCATAGGATTTTTGCTCATGGCTAGCGCAAAATTGAGAAGGCCTACGTAGCGGAATTTTGGCACACGGATGCATGGTGGTCTGAGCATGGTTCTTTTGTTGGTTTGAGAGTTGTAGGGATCAAGACAAATGCGTGGGAGGGTTTTGAAATTCGCCACCAGCAAATTTAAATTTGCAAGTTGCAACCAAGTATTTCAAGCAACAATGTCTTGAACAATCAAACTGGTCTTTAGATTTATTGTAGAAGCCTGGACTAACTAAAAACTGAACTGTAACGAAGGACAAAATAACGATACATTAACGTTGCCGTGGATTGCGTAAGAAAAAACAAGTAAGATGATGGTTATGCAACAATACGAGCATCCACGAGCTAACGGGGTTTTTGTTAATAACCCAAAAATAAAATACTTCGAGTTCTGGTGATTTAGTAACAGCGACCTTCGGGGGTTTCTGCATGACTAAATGTCAATGAAATTTTAAAAAAAGTTAAGGGGAAGGTGCTGGGATAAACAAAACAACTGAAGGGGATGCGCTGATTGAGTGAGCGAAGCGAACGAAATCAGCGATTGTTAGCCAGTGTGTGCCAAAATGGAATTGAAGCAACTTAAGCATGTGAAGAGTGGTCATACAATAAACTTAGCCGTGGCAATTTGGCTAATCTAACGGCTAATTGGCAATGGTAAATTTCAAAATTAGAAATGTGAAAATTTATAGAAATAAAATTCCCATAGAAAAAAAGGTACAGATGAATATAACACGGTGTACCCTTATGTACGTTCACTGTCCTATGAAAGTTGTGATATCCACCCAAAACCAAAACTGGTAGAAATACCCGCCAAGTTTCCAAAAATGATCGGCCTTTGAAGGTAGTGATATCATTCAACCAAGGAAAGACCGCCAAGGTCAATCCTATTAGCAAAGTAATCGCACCCAATAATACTTTGGACGTTAAATGAAAACTTGAAGATTGCTACAGCGAGTAGCAATCTTCAAGTTTTCATTTAACTTTCGAACTATTAGTCGGTGCGATTAACTTAGCTAATAGGACAGACCTTGGCGCACTTTCCTTGGTTGAATGATATCACTACCTTCAAAGGCCGATCGTTTGTGGAAACTTGGCGGGTTTTTCTACCAGTTTTGGTTTTGGGTGGATTAGCTAATCTGGACAAAGCTTCACACTTCAATCTTTCAGGATCAGACTCGACATTTTAGAGCACGTTCACCATAATTTAAGAAGTTACACTCCGAAGACAGCTGAAGGGAATGCGCTGATTGAGTGAAGCGAAGCGAACGAAATCAGTGATTGTTAGCCAGTGTGTGTGCACTGGAAAGTAAACATCATTGCACACCAACTCAGCGTCGATGAACTCGACTTACACAATTTTGAAAATTCTGTTACTCTGTTGCTTGCAGTCCTTCCAGTGACCTGGCGTGAGGCCTCTCAGCCTCTTCGGGGCGTCGTATGAGTATTATTGGGCGCCATCGCGTCGTGACGAATTGTTTTTTTATAATTAATTTTTTTTTTTTTGATTAAAACGGAAACTTAACGATGTCTATGGTAAAATCGTCACATATATATATATATATATATGTATATGTATATATAAATATTTTTTTTTGGGGGGGGGGGGGCACAAACATGACTAACAGGGCCTCTCATTCTCCTAATGAAATGCACACAAAAATGTATCTTTGGCGCTACAAACACTACTCCAAAACGAATAAAGGTTATAAACTGCAAAATAAAGGTGTAAATACCTGAAAAAAGGCCCAAATTACTTTGTGGGGTGCCCCCGAATTACGCTTGCACCCACTCTTACCCTACAAGATTCTCTGAGGCTGGCCTGACTCTGGACTGTGTTACTGTAAGACTGTAATTTGTATTTAAATTTTCTTTTTGTTGGGGGGGGGGGGGGGGGGGGGGGGTGTTATGCCTTGAACTTTTGCAGGGGGCTAACACTAACGGTGGGGATATCCAGTTGAGGTTTAAACTTAATCCTTGGGTTAAGCTCGGTAATAAGGGAAAATGGTGATATCCATCACAAAATAAGTTGAGGGCTAAGCAAAATTTAGCCAGTAGGTCGAGGACTAACTTAATACTGAGTAGTTAGCCCCAAGATGTAAAAAGCGGTGATATCCATCCAGAATTACCGTTATTCCTGAGCTTTAACAACATTTTAACATAAGTATATCGAGGGCTAATTTAGCCTAAAGGTCCAGGTCTGAGGAGTAAAGAGAAAACCGCTAAGAAAACCCCAACTTAGTCCAACATGGATATCACCAACTTTTTTCTCTAGTCCACTAACTCCCAGGTCGAGGGTTAGTTAGATCCAGGGTTAAGCTACTCCGGGGCTAGTTTAGACCTCAACTGGCTCTCCCCACCGTTAGCCAGCTACGCCATCCAAGTCCTTCTCATGCTAAATCAAGAAAATTACGTACTTTAGTACCCACGACTCACCTTCTTTCACAATTACACCATTTTTAGCTAATAGTATATTTAATTTTTTTTTAATATTCCCACTTTGTTTTCAGTTTTTGTTTCTCTCTCTCTCTCTCTCTCCTTTCTGGCCACTCACGTACGTACGAGTCGAGCACGTTCTGCTCCTTTTTGATGGCCACCAGCTTGCGCCAGCAGCTGCTGTCCGGCCCCCTAATACAATGGATGCTCTCCAATTAAACGTTAAACGGAACAAAAAGGTTCCTCCAAGAGCAATTTGCCCTTAAACAGCATTATCGAACGGATTTGGCCTTCTTGTCATTCCCTGAATACCCCGAGTGTCTCCCATTAAACCTTGCGAGGAACCAGCTTCAAACAAAACCTCTTTGCCAGCGCGAAAGTAACGGAAGAGAAGGTTACAGTAATCGTGGAAAAGAATCTTTGATCTCAGTGTACTAAGACGATAAAAAAAAAAGGGCGAAGGTGAGAGTATATTGGACTGTATAACGGATCAACAAAAAGCGTCAAAACCACAAACTGTTGGATCCGCTGGAGGGAAATGGGGTTCGTGGAGGGAAGACTGTCGATTGGTTGAGACGGGAAAATTAAATGGTGGACGAAATTCTTAAAGGAGTGATTTCAGTGGCCTCCATGCCTGGCTGAAGTTGGGGACAATTGAGAACGTTAGGGTTGGATTAGGCCTAGCCGAAGTTGGGGCAGGACGGTTGGGTTAGGGTTAATTTAGGGTTAAGTTGGCAAAAGTGGGAAGGAGTGGGAGAAGCTGAGGAGGGGGGGGGGGGGGGGGGAGGAGAGGGTGCTAATGGGTCGAAGTACCCCGACGAAGAGAAGACTCGGCGGAGAAACTTGGCTGAGGTCAGATGGCATGCGTGCTACAAGAATGGTGTGATTGAATGATACATGATATTTGCACCATGACATTGACGATTGCTAAGGCCTTGGATTTGCAGCGGAATATTCCAATTTCGTCACCAATTCTTTTCAGCCGGCCATAATTGACTGTTAGAAAATGAAAACTTTATTGAGTATTTTGGCGGCCTGAAGACGCTTGCATGCTTCAGGTTATCTTGCTGTTGAAGTGAAACTCGTTGCGAAGGGCAGTACACCGCTCAAGCAAGTACACGTCAACAGGACTAGTTTTAAAACTAGAAGTGTAACGTCAGAAGTAACAGAAACTTTGATCTACCATTATATCAAAAGTTTTATATTTTGTATTATAATGCCGCAATAATATGAATAACTGGATAATAATCGACCCCAAAAACACAGTTCTCCACTAGTAAAGCTCTTGTAGCAACATGATAGCGGAAGTGCAAACTCTTGAAACTATAGATGTGCGAAATCAAGGAAACTGCGCTGCGCATTACCTTAACCCGGACTGTTTGGTTACTTAATCCTTTATTTTGAAACCAGTGGAGTCGCTCGTCTCGCTCCCCTCCACTCTCACCTCCCCCCCCCCGTCTCGCTCCCCCTCCCCCCATTTAATTTGCCGTTCGGTCGGCAGATGGCATCGTATGTTCGCGCTGCTGACCGTTGCGTTCCGGGCGCAGCTACTATCTCAGCGGGGCTTGGCTGCTGCTCTTATAATTTGCCGTTCCGTCGGTAGATGGCGGAGATGGTATCGTATGCAGCTGCTGCAGATGGCTGCTGCCGATGGCTGCATTGCGGATTTTGTGTAATTATATATATAGATTTCTGTTTACGTAGCGAACATCCGTGGTAGAACTGAAATATTTCGAGCGAAACTGTTTCATAAACTGGCAGGACGCTGTAATAAAATGTGTCTCTATCGGAACAGATTTTTTTTTTATTTCTTTGAGCTTTAAGTCAGCCGTAGCAATTTAATGCTCGTGTGGCTGAAGCGGCTCAATTTCGAACATTACCAGACTCTTTTTGAGAAGAATAAATATCAGGTGAAGGGAGGACCGCTCAGGCAGTCTGACATAAAAGTCCAAAAGGAAACGTAAATAGGTTTGCATCCGTATTTATTTAACCCATCTTGAGCCATTGGCTTTCCGTCCTGTTTAATTCAGTGTGTTGGGGAATGCCATTGGTCAAGACGCAGAAATGAAATTTTCACCCTATGAAATTCATTCCTCTCATAAAATCGTGTTCCCTGCTCGGTGAAGCTTGTGGGAATGCAACTCACCTAAGCTAACAGACAATAACAGCACAGAACAACAGAAAACAAGTGGGGGGGGGGGAGCGACTACCTAGTCGCAACCGGTCTTCTGTACACTTCTGCCACTTCCGGGTCATTCCCGATTCATGCTTCCGGTTTTTTTTAATATTCATTTCAAGTGATCTTTGGACGCTGAATCTAATGGTCCCGCTCCGGAGCTGGAAAAGGCGACCGACGGATGGATAAATTCGTTGCTATATATAGTCTTTCCAGCTTTGGCTGTACAGAAGACTAGCGCAACGCTACATCACTGGACACTCCGGACGCCACATCGGACACTCTAGAATATCAACGCCTGAAGACTGACTTAATCCTTACATGTAAAAATTATACATTGTTTGCTACTTGTTGATCTACCTTTTGCTTGCTCTAACTCCAGAACTCGGGGAAACCATCTTAGGATCAGGGTTTTTTACTTGAAATGTAGGAGATCCCGCTTCGCTAAAAGAGTGATCTCTGCATGGAATTCAGTGAGTGACGTTATTGTCTCGACTCCATCGGTTTACATTTTTCGGTAACTTCTGAACAAGTGCGATCTGAGGGATCAACAACTTTGCCCGGAAAACTGTCCGTAGCACTTTATTATTAAAAACTTTAACAAGTAAATCTTAAACTCGACGAGCATACTCTGCATATGAAAACGGATAAAATAAGTGGAAGATTTTAAAGTTTTTTTTTTTTTTTAAACCTTGGTCTGCTATTAGTGGACCTCCCTGGAGTCCATTCATTTCCGTTTTGCTCTTTAGCAGGAGCAAATAAGTAAGCGATATCCGTGAACTATCAGCGCGAGTGGATTTCCCTTCACCCCCGAGGTATTGGACTAGCCGCAAACGAGCAAATATCGCCGTTAAATCGCCTATAGCTCACGGATATGCGTTTTAATGCTAAGGTGTGACGTCAAGCTAACTTACCAAATTTTTTTAAGTTTTTGAAGATTTTTGTTTGTAAGTTTTATTTGTGAATCATGAATTTAAGAATTTTTACCTGCGACTTATGTATGTTTCTAATGTGGCTTGCTTACGTCAATCAATGTCAGCGATGAATCTGTTTCCGTACCTCGCGCATGCTCAAAAGCTCCACCACTGGAAATCACCCCCAACCACCACCCCGAGATGGTTCGCAATTTTGCATTGCTCGTTGCCTGGTTACTTCCATTAGCGTAGCCTGGTCCGAGCAATTACCCACGCCTGGTCACGTTAAAGGTATGACGTAAGGAGTGCTTTGTTGAGCTTGTTGATTTTGCTGAGCTGTGATTGCAATTTCGGAAGGTGCTAAACGGCTCACGCAACGTTACTACCCACGCGCGACGTTAAGTTTGGAGCCAAACTGTGTCTAAGGGCACGTTTACGCAAGGACAATTTTCTCGCTTACTAGCTTTTACTGGGTCAATACTAAATCTGCTGGCTGCTTCTCGCCTTTGTCGGAGAATGTGAATTTCAAGTTGTTTATACGTAGTAACCATGGCAACCACGCGGACGCAAATTTTCTCCTCGTGCCTCGCGACACGACGTACGACGCTTGCAACATGACAGCGTCGATTTATGACAACAAGAAAACAATTTTTACTGCAGTACACGACGACGGACAGATTCCTGAATACTGGCATTCGGAGGTTTGTCTTCGAATCGATAACTCCGAAATGGACGCCATGTTGGATTTTGAATTCTCGCTGCGAGTAGCTATTCATTCTACCGTCGTTTGATCACTGCTAGAAGCTGTTTTTTTTCAGCGAGAATAGCAAATTTTGGAAATAGCGTGAAATGGCAACAATGTTGTAGCAATGTTTAAAATGACTGTTGAACTTTGTTCTTTGTCCGCGTGTTGTTATTTATAATACATTTAATTTGTTGTCTATTACCGCAATCATTTAATAGAAACGGGAAATTAATCGTAAATAAATAACGGTTGCCTACAAATAGCTTTCGGCGAGCGAGAAGGTCTCGGTGCGTAAACGAGCCCTAACAGTGGTGCGTTCTGTTCGCTCTGTTTGGTGGTTTAGGAAGGTACTGAGAGTAAGGCCATTTTGCTAGGTTTGTTTCATATCATAAATGTTAGCCAACAACGTAGCAGAAAAAGGGCAACAACACCAAAGTTCTGACGTGCACCGCGAGATTTGTGAGGGATCACCGGGTACCTCAAACAAGGCGAGATAGCACGGCCGAGTGGGAAAAGTGGTCGGCACCATTTGTAAGTGAGTGTGGGACCGAAACCAATCACCGTCCGAATAACGAAGTTGAACAAAATCGGCCACGTGGCGAAACGTTGTGTCGACAGGGTTCGTCGCGTGCAGCATGATTGGTTCCGGGGCTT
>JAHWFP010082317.1:0-13071 GCA_023313725.1 Lithobius niger
TAATAATTATTTTTGCCATTGTTGCATTAAAATTTTTTATCCAGTCAACTGCAGGCCCAAGAAATTTATTTTAAGCTATTTTCTTATTAGCAAAAAAAAAAACAAGTTTTAACTTAATATACAAGCCATTTCTTTATTTCGTAATAAGTCTGTTTCAAAACAGTAACAAAATTTCCACACAATAACACCAAACATTTTTTTTCACAAAAACAATAAATGACAAAGTAAGCTTATCGTTCGAGAATAACCAATATTTATCAAGGAATGTTTTTTTTTTTAATTAGAGAACAAGTTTTATTTTAATTTCCTACACAGAAGTCCACTGAACAGATTTTTGTTAGTACCACAAATCATAGGCAGAATCTGGTCAAAGCTACATTAACAGCCATCCATATGTAGTAAAATAAAGCAAAGTCACTTACCTCTTTAATTTGTTAAGATAAGAAAAACTTGCTATTACAAATTTAACAGTTTTTAGTAACGATTTGACGAATGCTGTTGAAAACTATACTCAGATGGATGTGCTATACACAGATTTTTATAAAGCCTTTGACTCCGTTAGTCATACGATTTGAATTTCAAAAATGCGTAGTTTCGGCATTTTTGGCTCCTCATTAAACTGGTTTTCATCATACTTAACGGATTTTCTTCTAGCTTGTTCACTGCATCATCAGACGTGCCACAAGGATCCCATTTAGGACCTATATTTCTTATTTTTATTATCGATTTACCATTTGCAAATAAATTCTTTTTGTGCCTTCTTTTGCTGACGATTTAAAATTGTACCGTTTAATTGCTAATGAATTTGACAAACAGCTATTTCAAAAAGACACTGACGTTCTATGCTCTTGGTTTAAGAAAAATCGTTTAAAATTAAATATTGTTAGGCCGGGAAAAAAAAATTGTTTGGTTCTCGGGCGCGGGCGGGTCCCCAAAAATAATGCGGGTCAATGGCTTTTTATTTCATTCGTCTTCCGTCGTTACCCGTGGAGTGAGGCACTAACGAAATATTTATTCTTGCGAAAACTATTGGACACAATTATTTCAAACTTATTACACGCCCGTAACAGATATTCATTAAAATGCACAGAAAAAAATCGGACAACCGTTGTTTTTTTTTTTTTCAATTACGGGCAGTAGCCAAATGAAATCGAAAATCTCCGTGTTGACAAAACGCGTCCGAAAGTCGGCGTTAGGCTAAAAATCGTTGTTCGAACTTGTTCCCACCTGATAAGCAATAGTGTGAAGGTTTATAGGCTCCATTTTCATTTTAGTTTTGCATCGTGGCTGCTGATTTAATTTTTTAATGCTGTGAAACATCATCTTTCTTGTGATTTGTAATGACGAACTAAAACAAGTGCTCTCAAGCGCTCACGTGAAATCCGAAGAGATCGGCGGCATCCATGTTGAAATCGCACATCAGCCAATGAGATCACGCAAATCGGTCACGTGGTACCAACCAGCCAATAACGGAACGCGATTTTAAAATGCTTTGGAAAGTTGGCTTGAAATGGCCAGAAAGGGCCTACTACAATTCGCCTGATTGGCCAATGCCAAATGGCCATCGAAAAAATATATTGAGAGGCTTAGATTGAAGGGAATTCCAGCTTTCCAACTAATACAAGATGGCAGCGCCCAGTCAAATGCTTAGACCGCTACCGCTGATCAAAAATGACCAATTTTCTGCTTTTTGACTTAGGAAAAAAGAATGAGAAACACATTTTTGCAGTTTTTAATGAGTCTACACTCAACTAAAGTGCTTTAAATAAAATTGTAGATATTGGTAACAACAGTTTTTTTTTTTACAGAAATCGATGAACAAGTCAGGAATTTCAGCGTTTCGCATTTCGATATTTTGACGGAAAATTGCGTTTTTCGACCCATAGTTTACCTTCAAAGCTTCGACATATATACGCCGTTACAGTGTTTGGGATGATTTTTTTTTGGACGTATATATACGTTCATACTGCTTAAAAGTTAAAGAAAAATGTTGAGCATTTTCATCGCATTTTGAAAATAAATAATAAAATAAAAAGCCGGGTGGTCTGGTCCTTTTTCGACTTTCGAAATGCCCGAGAACTAGGGTTGTAACGATTAAACGTTTAATCGTCGAAAAACGTTTAAACGTTTAGTGATTTGCGATTAATACTAATCGTTTTTTTTTTTTTTTGTAAACCCTCCCTTTAAGCAATATGAACGCTTATATACGTCAGCAACGATGTGGCTCAAATAGAGTAACAACGTCGAAGCTTTTACAAGGAACTACGGGTCGAAAAATACTATTTTCGGCCAAAAAATCGACACGAGAAAAGCTGAAATTCGCTATGTTGTGCATCGATTTCTGTAAACAAAACGTTGTTACCGATGTCTGTAATTTTATGAAAAGCATTTTAGTTGAGTGTAGTCTCACTAAAAACTGCGAAAATGTCGGTGTCATTCTTTTTTTTCAAACTAGAAAGCCGAAAATTGGTCATTTTCGATCAGCGGTACCGGACGAACCATTTGACTGGGCGCCGCTATCTTGGATTCTTTGGAAAGTGGTAATTCCCCAGGCCTTTCAACATGATTTCTCGGTGGCCATTTGGCGTTGGCCAATCAGGCATATTGTAATAGGTCGTTTCTGGCTGTTCAAGCTAGCTTTCCAAGGCATTTGAAGATCGCGTTCTCTCATTGGCCAGTTGGCACCACGTGACCGACTTGGCGCGCTCTCATTGGCTAATGCGTGATTTCAACCTGTCCGCCGTCGCTCGCTTTGGATTTCACGTGAGCGCTTGTGTTCAGTCAAGATTAGTGGTTCAGTTCGTCGTAGAAAATCACGAGAAAGATAATGTTTCATAACATTAAAAAATTAAAACAGCAGCTGCGATGTACAACTAAATCGGAAAGGGAGCCTATAAACCTTCACACTATCGCTTATCAGGTGGGAACAATGACTTTTAGCCTAACTAATGACGACTTACGGACGCATTTTCCCAACACAGAGATTTTCAATTTTAGTTCGTTAAAGCCCGTTATCTAAAAAAAAAATACTTCTCCAAAACTATTAAAGCCATTTAGCTGATTTTTTCTGTGCACATTAATGAATATGTATTGCGTGCGAGTAGTAATTTTGAAATTATCGTGTCCAATAGTTTACGCAAGAATAAAAATTTGGTTAGTAGGCTACCTCACTCCACGGGTGATAAAAAAAAATCGCTCTATCTGAGCAGAAATATAATTCGGACCATCGTTTTACGTTTTCATTACTAAAAAAATTCTGAACGTTAAAACATTGAATGTTAAAACTAGACGAGCGTTTATTTTTTGTGAACAATTTGCACAGCGGAAAGAATTTTTTTTTTTTATTGTGGTCTAAATTGCTAGAAAACAACGATTAATCGCTAATCGCCCGGATTATGTTTGACGATTACCGTTTAGCAAATTTTGGCGATTTTTACAACCCTACCGAGAACCAAACTTATTTTTTTTCCCGGCCTTATATTATTTCGTTCATTTAGGCAGATCACCAATGTCGTTTAATTATTATTTAGATAATTTAGTAAATCGTTCTTTTCTTATAAAAGATTTAGGCATTTATTTTGATTCTGAGCTTTGTTTTAAGCAAAATATGTTACACGTTATTCGTAAAGCTTCTAAAAATTTAGGCTTTATTAAATGCACTTGCTCTAAATTTACTTCAAAAGCATGCTTAACTATGCTTTATTTTTCAATTGTTAGGTCTGTGCTCGAGTATGACAGTGTGGTGTGGAGTTATTTGTCTTCTATTCCAAAACTTGAAGTTTTACAAAAAGTTTTCATTAAATTCTTATGCTACCAACACTCATTTTTCCAGTTCAAATTATTCAGCGTTACTCCGATCCTTTCATATTGTTGAATTAGCTACCAGCCGAAAAAATGCTGATATGAATTTTTTTCAT
This sequence comes from Lithobius niger, assembly GCA_023313725.1. NCBI lineage: Eukaryota > Metazoa > Arthropoda > Chilopoda > Lithobiomorpha > Lithobiidae > Lithobius > Lithobius niger. Next base: position 3,918 of record JAHWFP010082317.1, read on the forward strand.
AAATTAGTCCACTCCAAAATACTGTCCTGATCTTGCATCCATTGTAAATTTTTGAATCCCTCCAGTCCCAACGCGTCAAAATTTAACTTTTAGTATACCAAGATTTCGAACAGAACTGAGAAGGAATTCCCCGTGTGTTCATCTTCCTTTCACTTACCATAATAATTTTTGAACTTGTGACATTTTTATGAGCCAAGATGCAGTAAGTCCTTGCTTCAAACCACCCATTCTTAGCTGCTTACTGTTTACTCGTATTTTTGCTGTTTTTATTACAATTAATATTTAGGCCATGCAAAGTTAAAAAAGCGGTTCTCGGGCACAGAAAGTTGAAAACTGACAAGGGATGACGCTTTTTTTTTTTTAATTAACACATTCGGGATGGGCTTTTAAAAAAATGTTGAAACACATTTTAAAAACCTTTTCATTTTTATTGGACGAACAAGTCGTGACTATCAAAGTAGTGTCGACGTTTTCAAATGGTTGACTTGCACTTAACTCCGGCTTAAAATTTCCCAAACCCGTAAAGTTTTTGTCCAACATTCAGTTTGCACCGATACTAACGCTATCCTGAATTACCGTTTCTGTACTTTTCAGAACAAAACCAAACGAACACCAGCATACGTGTATGTCACGACACGCTCGTCTTCCAAAAGCAATCCATCCAAATAGTGATTAAAGCTTAGTAGCAAAGATATTACTACAAGGGGAAGGTGTTGACTCCTCACATTAAAAAAAGAAAAAAGAATAGCCAGATTGCTTCAACGCAGCATTTCAAAAGCTATTTTTCGGAAATTTTTATTTAAAGCAAGCATAGATCGGATTTCAGGAACCCCCCAAAAAATAATTTGTTGCGAAGCTTTTTAGTTGATACAGCAGCTTATGTAGTATTGACACAACAGTAGTGAGGAGACTAATATTGACTTTGGAAGTCACTAATTAATACCGCGTCATCCGATGCGGGAGGGCCAGAAACCCATTTTTTCTTTTAACTCTTGTTTGTTCATTTGCTTATTTTTGCCTGATACCCTGCTGTTTATTCAAATTTGTATGTGCTTTCTTTGGGATTCTCATCCTGTTGAATGAAATGTATCAAGTACCAAGAACAAAGATGCTGCTTAATCGATTGTGTGGGTCGTGGATTTTCAGTTTTATGGCCATAACTTGGAAATGGTTAGAGCTATTCACTTTTAATCAGCACCACCAGAAAGCTCTCGTCGAGACGATGAATTTGGTATATTGGAATGTCGAAATCGGTCAAAAATTGACGAAGTTAATCGCATTTTCACCGGATTCGAGTTTTTTAAGTACACATTACATACTCGGTTCAGCTCAAATTTTTCGAGTATCGCACATCCCTAATCACTTACTTTTATTTCTGGCTTTGGAGCATACTGATTGTGCTGTTCACTAGGAGGGGACGGGTTATCAGGGAACGTCAGGTCTACATCAGCAAGATACCAGGAAAATGGATTGGCAATGACAGAGTCTCCGATAATCAAATCCAGTTTGTAACGTCCGGAGAGGTAGCCAACTTCTTTTGCCTTAGCATTGATGTCCTAAAGGAAAGGTACAAATTATTTCCAGTATTTGAGAAAGGCTACTTATTTGTGCAAGTGCCTTAGTGCCATAACAACATTACCATTTAGTTGAAACGGGGTGGAGGCACTTACTAATAGATATTGCATCTGGTGCAGGAAACTTACTAATGTTGGCAAGTTTCTAAATTCAATTGCCCAATGCATACAAACAAAAATGTTAATTTTAAAGACAAAACGGAGACCCTCAGCTGGGCCAGCTAAATTTTGTTTTTATAGCCTAAACGAAAATATAAACTACCTGTAAATTTTAGCATTCTCTTTCTGAAACACGCATTTAGTAAGAGAATGCTAAATTTTACAGGTGACATAGATTTTCTGGGGCAATAGAAATCAGTTTTTACTTATCTAAAATAGTTACCTTTAGTTAATAGCTTTAAATCAATTATTTAGGTGCTCAAAAGATCTTAATAAATTGCTGCAGGAGAAATGGTGTACAGGCCTGCAAGTTTCGGAGGCTATGGCCCTGCGTTGCAGTCAAGCAGAACGACATGGCGAAGTGGTAGCCTGACGAAGACATTTGTTCTGAGCCCCTCCAATTCCAGAAAAACCAGAATGTCGAAAATTTACAAGGCTATTGGCACAAATATTTTTTCTTTGAAATTTAAGCATACAAGACAAACATGCCTGCATGTTCATGAACGTTCAAAAGCTGATATTACATTTGAAATTTGGGATATGCTGCCATAAAATTCACGAGGTAAACATACAATGAAGAAATGTGGTAAGCTTGATTGAAATTTTGCTCATGAATTACGCGAGTATGAAGTTATCTGGTTGTGCGAGGTATCGCCCCACGTTGTCGGCAGAAATATGAACCCTCCATTCCGATACCAGAATCGGACAGCCTTAAACATAATAACACTCCTGTACGTTATGTTTAATGTGAATAAAGTACTCTTTACGTATTGAGTAGTATTTTTGTAGAATCCCCGTCATAAATGCTACTGTACTGCAGCTGCGCACACAAATTTGAGGGCTGTCTTTTTGGTACGACAGGCTGCCCAAACATGATGGTGGATTGGGCTACCTTTCTCCATTTTTCTAATATTATTGTACACTGTACCACAACACAAATTACACATCATAAACAGTACTCTGCATTTCGTTTTATTTTATATTTTTTTGCACCACTTTGAAACCTTTATGTGAAGTACAGTCTTTACTTGCCTCATCCATTTCTATAGAGTTGACATTATGTAAATTGGAAGCATAACCATCATTTCCCAAGCAATTAAAATATTGTGTATCTACAAATGGTTAGCTATAGCACACAGCAGGCCAATTAACAAGGTGGTGGCATAGTTCTTTACTGCATGAAACTTACCATATCGAATCGGTAGACCTGAGACACATCTGGTTCAGCAACAAAAAGTATTTCTTGCTTTGTCTTTTCATACACTAACCTCACAAATGCCTGCAAAAATAGAGTATAAAATTACACACTAAGTTTCTAATAGGTTTAGAATTCTAATGTATGGCGACTTTAGTCCCATAGCAAAATCTTACATTTGAAATGGGGTGGAAGAAGCCAGTCTATTATTCTAGCATCTTGCTTTTTCAAACATTCATAAAGAATGTTCACTTAATTATAGACTTGATGCATCAGTACTGTACCCCAACATGCAAACAAGAATAAGTCTACAAAAACACACTCAACTAACAATGGAATTAGTTATTCCTTTATTCAAGGAATAAAGATATCGAGATGAGTGGATGTTCCCAGTCGCCTACATTAGTGCATCAAAGACATTACATTTTAGCGAGGGGGGGAGGGGTTTAATTGTTTTATTTCTCACATTCCATTTTATCTTGAATTTGAATGAAAATTAAAAAATATAGCTGCTATGTGGAAGCTAGGGCAGCAACATAAAAAAAAAAAAACAATGCTAGCAATATGGCCATATTTGTTTTTCCTTACAAAATTGGTGGAAGTGTCCCTTAATGTGGAAGAGACTAAAAAGGATTTGGGGGCGATTGTCTCTGCGTATGGAAAGCGGGCTAATGAGTGTGTTGCTGTCGCTACCAAGGCTAATCGGGTCCTTGGTCTTTTACGGCGGACACTTTCTACAAAATCACCGACGGTGTTAGTGCCGGCTTATTAACGCCTTGGTCAGACCTCTCTTAAAATATTGTTCTCCTGTCTGGTCCCCGTATCTGCTGGGGACATTAGGAATGTTGAAGCAGTACAAAGAAGATTTACAAGGATGTTTTGGAATTTTAAGCTTTTCTGAGTACGAGGATCGGTTGGGCTAGCTTGGATTAGAGACGCTTGCTGATCGATGACAAAATCTCTTTATCTAATTTGTGTCTTCACGCCCTGACTCGACATCCTGGAGGAAGCTCCTGAATCTTCGGGTGGATAGGTTTGCTGAACCTCGTACTTTGTTTCTTCGGCGATATCAGGTTGATATTCTGAGGTTTTGCTTTGGTGTCAGAGTGGTCAGAGCATGGAATGCTTTACCTGAAGATGTCAGATGTGCACCCTCAGTGTTTTTAACCCTTTGAGCGCCGGACCCGTAGAATTTACGGGAGCCACTTTATCGAGCTGTACGTCAGTCCGCGTGGTGCATTAATCACTCCTGGAGCGTTCTTCACTAAAAGCATGTGTCTGCTACAATTTCCTGCCAATTTTGCCCACGTCACTAGTTTCTAGCCAATAATACTTAATTTTTCCAAAGCTATGTCATGTTCATTCGCTGCCCCTGTGAGTTAAGGAAAAGAAAAAGATGGCGGACACTGCATCGCGTAGCGGCTCTCCTGCTTCGGATTTTGATTTACATTGTTCACCACTTTAGATCGAGGTAAATTAGCAAACTGTCTTTGAAAGAGACTTGTGATAACGTTTTTTTTATTGAAAAATGATCGATAATTCGTAAAGTGAATCGAAATACGATACGTCCAATTGGATCAGAACACGACGCGATAAGAACCAAGGAGGCCCGGCCCGCCGCTGCCAATCATGAGCTCCAGCCCTTGGCAACCATCCTGCTCGTCTCACGTCGCTTGATCGGTTGCCTTCTTTCAATCCATTACTCCACCATTTCCGCAAATTCAGGATTGGATTAGAAGTGAGAACATTTAAGAAATGATTTTTCGTCGTTGGAGTTTTTTTTTAACAATACGGATTTCGGAAATTTACACGATGTAACTAGTCGAGTCGTGAATAGGCTTAGCCTTAGCTTTGCTGATGTGCTTAGTAGGGATCGACCAAGTCCGGATGGATCCGGCGTTGGATAATGCAGTATCCGGCGAGATCCTGATCCAGCAATTATATTGAGCCGGATACCCGTTGCAACACAACCAAAACATGTCGCCGTAAACATGTTGCATGCCTCGATAAAATAAATCTTAAAAAAACTAAGCGATCTACGGGTGTAAAAAATTGTAAATGTAATAATTACAGTGTAAATTATTGCTAAAAAATATACCTGGGATAATCGTATTAGGTTTTCACAACTAAAAAAAATAGTTGAAGTTCGACTACGTAAATGCGCTTACGAAAATATTCACCTTCCGTTGTAGTGCATGGGAGACCTTGAAATGATCGTCCTCTGGTTATTCTTCCATTACAGCGTTGTTTACGGCTTCCGAAATCCTTTTTTTTAATTTTTTAATACCGTAGCAGTACTTTAAAGTTGTTTTATTTCCTAATTTATATTCGCTATCGTTGAAAGCAATCCTTTTATGGCCGCCATCGCGTTCCCACTCCCAGCCTGCTGTCCACCAATGGACGCGCACCTGCTACCACCAATAACTGTGATCCTCACTCGCTTCGTATGACGTCACGTACGAATGGCCCCCGCCGTGATGAGTGATCACGTGCCAACCGGGGAATCCCAGCTTCCCAACGCGACCAAGGTGGAGGCCATTTGTTGCGTTGTTCAGTTACGACATCTTGAATCAAGGTCTAGTTTTAGCAAACAAACGCAATTTCACGTCAATTTTCACGACACGGCCAACAAAAACATCAGTTGAGGTAATTAAAAGATATTAAATTAAATAAATCCAAAATAGGCTTGCCACAGTACCAAATTCAGTCGGAATTACACCTCCATTGTATGCAATGGCGGTTTTTCTTTGCAAGCGGGACTTTGAATCCAGAGTGCGTCGGAAGTTTTAGAAACGGTTTTGAAGTGACGATAAATTGTGGTTTGGATGCCAAGGGGTTAAATTTGAAAAGTAAGACGGTTTAATGATGGCATCAAAAACTAGCAAAAAATAATAGCATGATAAACCAAAGATGACTTCCATGTTGTACGAGTCGAGAGTTTTGTTTTTATGTTGGTTTCGTACTTTTTTGCTTTCAGTCTTTGTTATACTGTGCGCAATACAAAACGGAACGAAAGCAATTTAAAAATTTTTTTTTTTTTAATGCAACCAAAATTCAATTATTTTAATCTAAAATAAATGCATGGACTACATACTGGTTTCACAAATATTGCAAAATTTTACAAATTACTTTTCGAAATGAAGCAGTAAGCTAATCAATGAGAAATCCTTCAACTAGAAAAATGTTTTCTGACTGATTTACCTAATGAGTGCTTTGTTTGAATGTTTAAAACAATTTGCAGAATGTAAGCAAGATTGCGGAAACAGTTCTGTAGCCTACATGCAATTATACTATACTGGTACTCATAATAGCGCAAGACTTCTACGTGTTTAATGTAAGAAAATAATGTGAAACAAAGCAAAAATTAACACCATAGCTGCAACTTGTAAGGGAGAAAAAATAAACAGCTTTTTTTCATTTTTGTGTGTGAATTACCCGGTACCGGCTCGGCTCCGGAACCGATCCGGCACCGACATCAAATTATCCGGAACCGACCCGGATCCAGCAAAACGGTATCCGGTCGATCCCTAGTGCTTAGTCACTCGACCACTGGAATAAATGAAAATAAAATGCTTTTTTTTTCCAGCCCTAATGAAGGAGAAACAACTTACCTCATAAGATTTTCATTAAGAATACCTTGCCAAATGGATGTAAATAATTACGGCTGTGCGATTACGTGCCCGTTTCTACAAAATAGGCCCAAACTTTGTTGAAAAGGAAGCTGACACTCCTGAGAGTGATTAATGCACTACTGACAGACGTGACAATTTTATTTAATTAAAAAAAAGTTTCACACATTTTTGCTTAATTTTTGGTGTGAAGAAGGATAACAGATCATTACGTTTATGCAAAGAAAAAGTACTCTTTCAGCATATAAAGTTTGTAAAAACTACCCTTAAAGTTTGCATTGTGTTAAGTTTTATTGATTTATAATAAATTTACCATGGAAAAAACCAGTGGCGATTTAATGACATAAGAATAATTACGCAATTACCACACACGGATGAACATAGAAAAGTCCACTTGAATTTTCGGTGATTACACACAGGGTCTGTGGTAGTCCTTTCACCTTTTTCAGAAGTAAAAATTTTTTTTTAAGCACAAAACAATCGAAGATCACCTTATTTTGAAATTTGCGCTGCCAACCACTGATCTATACAGTTGGTGCTTGCTGTATCTGGACTTGCCTCATTTGACCTAGTGTTGCTTTCAGCTCCGGCCTGAGCAAACGATCGATGTGGGGATAGGAAGGCCCATATATGTTCGTCAGCTGCACTACCTTTTCCTTGAATTGGCCTACAGGCTACAGCTATGGATTCAAGTGCTCTGAGGTGCGAGTCCTTGAATGTGTTGGATCGCAGTTAGGCAGAAGTGTTGCACCAGTTGATGGAATGTTGCGGATTGTCAATGCAATGGAGTGGAATTCCATTTCTTCTGTCTTCTTGTGCTGTTGCTTGTGCTTCATTTTTGGTGTGAAGAAAGAACAGATATATGCAAAAAAAAGTACTCTTTCTGCATATAAAATTGCTCTCAAAGCCAGTACTAGGTTAGATTTTTTTAAATTTTTGATGTATTTGCCATACCCCCCCCCCCCCCAAAAAAAATTTCTTATAATTTTTTTGTGTGAATATTCGGGGTTAGGCCTAAGTATTAGAAACCGTTTAAAAAAAATGAAGCCTCTACTACGTTTTTAAAGGGAGTTACATGAATTTTAATGAAGACGTGCAATAATTTTTTGCACTGTGAAAAACTGGCTGGTTTGGGCTCAAGCGCTCTTTTTCTGGCTGTGGTCAGAAGGGTTAAACGTTGCCCATCCCTGTGCAAAACCACGGGATAGTTGATGGCTTTCACGGCTTTTTTTTGTCCACCTGGACTTTCACCGTGCTGGATTATTCTTATTTATACTTGTACTTTTTGGACAGACAATTATATAGTGGTTCTGGCTGTTTAATATGATATTAATGTTCAGTTAAGTAAGCAATAGTATGATTTTTCTTACCTGGTGTGCTAGCATGGCATTGCCAGCAATTTTATCACGAAGTTGAAACTTCATTTGAAGCTTTTGATGGTAATCAGCTTCTAGAAGTGCAGGCAACTTATTTGGAAATTGGATTCTAAGAAACAAAACAAAAGTACATCACCACTACATGCTAAGTATTGAGTAGTCCAGTCAATTGTCCACTGCATGCGAATGCAAACCAACTTGCCAAGTCAAATTATTTTGGCAACTTTTCTATTTAGTCTGGTTTGTACGGCAGACCGGATTTGTGAAGAACTTGGTTCAACCGAACCGGACACTGCCCATTTTTTAACACTTACTCTCCCCCCCCCCTCCCCCAAAGGAATTAATTAATTAACCAATTAATGTTTGCCATCTTGTTAAAATGTGTGAAAAAAATGAAACAGAAGAATAAAAGATTCACTTTAGTATTGACGGAAGCTCGTAATGACTAAAAACAGTACATCTTAATCTTTAATTAACCTTTAAGGGCGGGTGCGCCAATATGCGTCCGCTGTATAACAAGGGTGTGCAAACACTTTCTTGGTATCGGTAGTGATATCAAAATTAAAAATTGGGTATCGAATTTTCGGTAGTATCGATGGTATCGAAAAGTAATCAATATTTTTTTTTAGTATCGACACAGTATCGTTTTAAACAGCGAAATTTGAACAGCATTAGGCCTTCCCTTGATCATTATTAAGTTGTAAAAACTTGAACATTCTGAGTTTTCCTTTAAGCACCATTAAGTTCCTGTAATTCTCGAAGTAACATCGAAAAGAGTACCGGTATTGCAAAAAATATTGGCATCAAGTATCTATCAGTATCAAGAAAGTAACGTGATACCAATTCTTGGAATAATAAAGTATCGGTAGAAGGTTGAAAAACTTGGTATAGGACACGCCTGCTGTATAATTGTTTAACAGCTATTCTACACGAAGGACCGAAAACTTCCAACCTATTACAGTAAAATTAAAAAAAAAAATGGGATAGGGATGCCAGATCATTGAGGGAAAAAATGACAGGTTTCATTCCCTTACTGCCGTTAGCACAAACATAGTCCAGTCCTTAAAGGGTTAAGAGACAGTGCAGTTTGAACATTTTAACCGATGAAAAGACCCTCCCAAATGTATTCAAGTTGGATTTATTGTATAAATAAAGTAATTAAATGTGAAATTAAAGCTAAATATAGCGAACAAAAGTTTAATAAAACATTAAACAAAAATT